>QVOB01001123.1:0-13357 GCA_014839585.1 Pseudomyrmex concolor | reverse complement strand
CACACAGATCAATAAAATGTATATCGATTTTTAATTAATCTCTCATTTCGAAAGATCGTCATTTTTCCTCATTCAAACACAAAAAAAGAAACAGAGTGTTAAGTAATTGTACATTAAAAATGCGTGCTTTGTACGATTCAATGAATGCAGATTGTTTGCATTGTTTGCATGATCGTAATTACAACAAAAGCAGGCGGTGCCTGAACGTTAAATCCCATAGTTCACTTTGTCTCGAAATTGATGCAACCGGTCTTTAAAGTATACATAATACATCGCGCCACATGCATATTCCTCTCCCAGAATTGTACAAAGCTTATTACATTTTATCTCCATTTGACATTTCCGATGCAACCTTCGAAGTTAATTACGACTGTAAAGATCGTGCGTATAACTTGACCTTCTTGCTCTGAGAAAAAGCGTCTGTTTATGAACAACTCGTTACTGTCATTTATTTCGCGTTACGAGTAACGCCACTTAAACAATTTTTTCAAATTTATGCATTAGACGCCAAGGCGTAGCCTAGCCATTTACATTAGCGAAATTTTACTACTTTACTTAAGGTCCTACGTTTCACAGACGCCTCTTGTCTCCGCGACGCGGAGCTTATAAACATTTTACTGTGCTATACACGAAGAAAATGTACCTTGAATAGTTGGGAATGCAAAAATATAAATCATCCGACACGACGCAAAGTACAGTGTCTTGCGTCTCTTAAAAGCGTTCTTTTTTTGTGTCACGGATCTTCGATGTTATCCGTACAATATTTTTCTTTACGTAAAATACATGTGTACAAAGACTTGTTGCATGAAGCAACTCTTTTCCGAAAAATTACTTATTTTATTATAATATTATAAAGTACATTAGATATATATCAAATAAGTTATAGAGAAATTGTAAGCGTTAGTAAATTATTCAGAATCGTCAACCAACAATAAAATATCGCGCAACGAGAGTTTCATATTTCTCATAAAAGTGACATGTGATAATAGATTATCGATTGTAAGCTTTTATTTGAACGTTTCTGCGAGTGAGTTATATACGTCTCGGAATATAATAATGTGTGATATTTTCCGTGAGCGAGTTTCGATTAAAATAAGTAATAGATTTAATAGATTTGTAAAATAAGTTAATAGATTTCTTCTAATTTTGTATTTGTTTTTTACTGTTAGTTTTATGCAAAAGAAACTATGTCTTAATTTACTGTACAGTAACAATATTCTGTATGATAAAATGATACAGAATAAAATGATATTGATTATTTCTTATATATATATATGATACAATTTTATTTAATATTCTGCTTGTTAAAATATTCTACAAAATTACATGACAGTGCTGTTACATGAATATGGATTTTATCACTTTGAAATTAATGTGTCAAATTAACATTTTACAATAAATATGCAAATCGTATATATATAAAAACTTGCTTATAAATCTTAAAAAAATGGAGAATAAAATAACGAAATATTAAAGGTAGCTATGCAAGCTATTTGCAACACAGATTGTGCATTAATCAATATTATATAAATTTCTCTTACAAATTTGTATGACATTAACGTCCTCGGATATTAGCTTGTCAAAATTTATACATTGCACACTAAATATTACACAGTTTATAATAAAATTGCTGAAAATGTATATGTAATTACACATATGTAACATTCACAATGCCAATATTATATATAATGACGATGAATGTACGAAATATTGATCCCGAGCGGTCTTAATATTTGATCTTGATTGCGAATTTGCGTTGCATATGCAATTTCCTAATGAGAAGCGATTAGCTCTTTTTTTTTTAAGCCATTTTGAGAAATTCCGTGATATAAATTCTTTGAAGAAATACTGACGGCAGCGCGATGGAGTACGATCAATTCTTCCCTCTGCTATTCACGACATATCTGTGTGTACACACTTACTTACCTGCCGGCAGGTTGATGACTGCCGTATAACAGGTCGATACCAAACCCGTAACTCCGTAACTGCATTGCAGACACTCCGACTACTCGGCACGATAAATTACGCAAAACCTTTGTGCTCGTTACGTGTTATTCGTGATTTTTTCACGAGTGCTTGTCAGTGCTTGCAATATTCTTCCCTATTAAAAATCTTCTCGACGTTTTCCTTTGCGTAAAATACTTTATCGGCATTGTATTATACTCTTGTAAAAATATTAGATCAACAATTTTACTGGCAACTTTACTAAACAGACATCGAACAATAACACAGAATGTCTGCACTATTTTATTCCGTAATAAAAAGAAAAATATCAAATCTAAAATTCTCTTCTTAATAATTGTACATTTTTCTCTTTGTTAAAGAAAAACTGCAATTATTAAGATTACACAATTATTTTTTTCTTTGTTAAAGAAAAAAATACAATTATCTCAATAGAAAAGTTGTCTTTGATGTACCGAGTCTCTGTGCAGCTTTCTCTTCACAATCTTCAAAAAACATGTTTTATAAATGTTTATAAATTCTTTCTTGCAGTACTAACATTGTGCTTATTACATCACAATAAAAAAAAAAAAAAACTTCTATCGCGTGACTTAATCAGGAACGGATATATTCCTGTTTTCTCTCTAATATATGCTTTTATCAACTAAATTTGCGCGTAATTGAGTTTCATTGTGTCGGCAAAACGCTTTCAGTGCGGCTAAAACTCGAGAGCGTTGCGTCGGTTTAATAAATAAACCGATTAACTGAACCGATTTTGCTCATACTGCTGATAACATATTTTTATAACAACTCTCTCTTTCTCTTGACGGCGCAATAGACAGATACGCATAGAATTGTCTTAAGTTTGCTTGATTTCCTCCCGTGTTATATGTTACATTTCCAGCCGAACGTATAATAGATGGTCATTCTGTATGGATTAATCGACGGCTACTCCGTGCTCACGACATATTACGTCAAACCTATGCAAACAAGATACGATTGGTTTCCTCCATGCAGTTTATACAATAATCCCTAGAGCTTCTACGAGAAAGATCCATTATTTGTCATTACTCTATCTGGCACGCAGATATTTGTGATAAATTATTATATTTAACTCTCTTGTTCCAGATGCTTATCAATTGTCTTTCGTACATATAGAACTCTCTTTTACGGTATTCTTTTATCTCTGTATATTTTGTGCGTGTGTGTGCTCGAATATCCGGACATATTATTCGTGTCTAAGTACGTTTATTTAAGTTTCTCGGAATTATATAACTGTACAAACACAGTGACGCTTTTATATTCGTATAGACTGCCTACGTGACGCGTTCTAACTCACACATATCCCGTATAATATGTTGAATGAGATGAGAGAGACGTACTAAACCTAGAAATTTTATGAACATCGATGACCTCATGTAACATATTACAAACATGTGTAGGTAGTATATTTGCACACATTTAATTCCCTCTTCTATAGCGTATATAAAATATATAAAGTATATAAAATATATGGTTTTAAAATAAATAAAAACTAAAATTTTTTATATAAAACAGCAGATGTGTGTAATATTCATATATAATTTTTTGGCTTTAAAAAGTATGAACAAATATTTTCATCATCATATTCTCACGCGCGAAACAGCGCGCTGGAGTTACTCTTTACTCAAAAGTAAATATGTAAAAAAATCGATAATTTTTAATTATGTTCTACTTTTAATATACAAAACATTTTATCGCTTATCCTACTACAATAAGCGATATTCTCTGAGACGTGTATCACACATTTCTTCGAAATAACACTAGTGTTTCTCACACATTTCTATGTTTAATCTAATTTCTAAGTGCACACACAATTCTTGATCATCATGGTGCGAGAAAGCCAGCGTTAAGTCGATAAATCTTCTCACATCAAAGAAAATCTCATACAAACGCTCGTAAAAAGAGAGAAAGAGAGAAAGAAAGAGAATGTCCTCTTCGTTAAAGTGTATTGAGCAAAAGAACTAAACACGCAACGAGATATATTGAGTTCGATCGATTCTACTTATTTACTTACTTTTAATTTATACGCGTGTGAAAAAGAAAAAGAACATTTCCATTCGCAACAGCAAAAATATCAACGCGGCGAATGTCAGCCATACGGCATGTAATACGCGGACAGAACTTCCACGGCTGGCACGGACACAGGGGTTAACACACGCTAAAGTGGTTTCGTGCTTCCGTCAAGATATGAACTAAAAAAAAACGGTCGTATGTAAACCGCGCGCGGATCGCAAATACTCGAGAAAGCACACCTTCGTGTACATAAAATAAAAAAAATACGGTCGCTCTCCTATCCATCTTTAGCTTCGTCGCCTCGTTTCCCGAAATGTCACCCGCGAAACACGAGATCCGCAGCCGCGAATTATATAGATATCGCAGATGATAAAAGTGTCAGAAATGGAACTCGGTATCTGATCAAATGGGCGTCACAACTTCACCGTCACTATAACACCTTTTATTTTTCATCTAAACCGAATCAACGGACGCTTTATCGATCTGCCAAAAATATCCAAACTTTCGTTCGCTTGACCTAACGTTACATATGTAGAAATAGTAAAAAAAAAATAACAATAAAGCGAGATCATATTTTTCGGACATTTTATATATAAATTCTTTTAGAAGTAAAAACTTTTTTAATAATAAATTTGTTAAGTTTTTCAATTTTATTTAACAAAACTTGCATATACTGTATATATATATAATATCTATGTAAACTTTTCTTCTTACGGAATTTCTCCTTACGATACGGTAAATCGCATAAAGCTATTTTTACTTTTACTTAAATTTACGGTTTTTAATATTTAACAGTGTAGTTATTAGAGATTTTAATACGTATAAATTTATGTAGCAACGGTATTATCATTCTTAGTTTGCAAGATTGTCTATATATGGGAGGAAACTTCGTGCTCATCGCGTGAGAAACTGCCTCGAATTTTCGGTTAGTAAAGATACTACGGATAAACGAGAATAAGAATCAATGTTCATGCTTTTTGCTCCTGACGTGAGCTTAATAGCAACATATTTTGTTATTATACAGATACAGTATATACGCGTAGTTCGTCTCAAGAGAGACGAGATAGTTTATCGAGCATATAGAGCATATGCACAACTAAGTACACTAATATGCGCTAAATCTGATGATTGTTTTGCATCTTGATTATTTTCGGTAAATATTGCAGTCAGCAATACAATATTGAAAATCAATTACGTTATAACTCTAGCATCGACACAAATTGAAATTAATATCTTCTAATGGACTAAAATGTATTTATTTTGTGAAAAATAACGTCTCTTAAAACCAAAAATTAATAGATGTTTAAAAATCATTTAATAGATATTTTTCCATGAGAAATTTGATGGAAAAAAGATGATATTAAAAAATGCACATGAGATACAACCGAATAAAAGATACAAAAAAAAACCATAAAATAGAAAATTTCTTCATAATTCTAAATATTCTACGCAACTTAAATCCACAAGTAGTAGCAAATCGAAAAATTATATTTATTAAAACGATAATGTATTGTATTTTATTAAAACAGTCTGTAAGAACATTAAAACAGTATATAAGAATGCAATTAGTGTCAGTGACATATTTAATCTAGTTGAAATATCCGATAATTAACAGTGAGACATAAAAGAAATTATCTTTTAGACGAAAGTACGCGGCAAACTCCCAGCAACCATCTCACTGTCAAATACAGACAAGTAGACAAAGAGTGAGAATCTACTCGTTTCATCTTTCCTATGTGAAAATATACATTCTTCCAGATTTCGTCGATCATGTCTCTAGTACATGTCTCTTTCCTTCTCTCTGCAATTATCTTTTTCAACCTTTGTGACCCTCTTTCGAAACCCATGTCATCATAAAATTGCTTTTATCCCTCGTCAAAAATAAGAAAAGGGCACACATTTCCAATTAACCCAAGTTGAACAAGATTGCAAAATTATCGATATAATAAGAAAATACAGAGAAGAGAAAAAGATCGCGGAAAAAAAAATTCTTTATTACTAAACACGATTAAATAAATAGAAAGGCGCGCGTTCAGCAAGAACCTGATTGAGTTTAAAACTATCGCTGTTGCGAACTACGTGTTTTCATCAAAGTACGTGTATATACATATATATTCACACACATTAAAAGTTAATTAACACACAGAAAACATATTGAATAAGTTTTTTCTCTTGAAAGCTACAAAGACGCTTGAGTTATAACACCATAAAGGAAAAATCCCAGAATGTGTAATAAAAATAAATTCTACAAAAACAACGACTAAATATTTAATATATCTGTGTGTGTGAGTACGTGTGTATACTAACCTTCCACAAGTCTTGCTTATATATGGACACGCCCGATCGATGCTGCACGACACTCGTGGATAGTAGTTTATATACACACGAATATTGAGAAATCCAAGTGTGTCGAGAGAATTTTCCCCGAAAAATCTTTTGAATTGTTGATCGCTCTCAAATGCGATCGGCACGAAGTTCCATTTGAATGTCATCAAACTCGAATATATTCTATATTCAACAACTGGTAGGCGCGTTCAATTTTTCAAATTAAAATAGAAAAACAAACTATCACCAAACTTCTTTAATAATCTTTTACTTTTTATTACCAGAATATACTTTTTTATTACCAGTATTTTTTCACGATTCTTTTGAAAAAATGTTTACTTGCTTTGACATTTTTGTTGGAAAACTGTTACGTAAAAAAAAAAAAAACGTTTTTTCTATATGTGCAAGGTATATCCGAGAAAAATATCATATTTCCTTCAGGCTATGCAGAGAAACAGTCTCAAAGAACGACAGCTATTTCTACAAACCAGAAATTTTTAAGTCTTAAACTGTTGAAAAGTTTTCTTCAACATAAACGTTTTTGTTCTGAGTGTGTGTGTATGTGACATTACAAATGGATAATAAAAACTGATTGTTTTATAATAGTACTTTTTGTAATATATTTTTAAAATTAGATTTTAAATGTATTCATTCAATTCTATGAAATTAAAAAAGAGAGAGAGCAAGATAAAACATTTGTTAGATAACCAGAATATAGCAAAACTATAATGATCTTTAAGTAACAAGGTCAAACGAACAAAGAAACCAAGTAGACCATTGTTATGAGTTGAATAAATTATTGAATATATGTTTATTCACTGAATACGTCTATTCATTGAGACGTTTTGATTTTTTGATCATCATCAATCTATGTGAACAAAATATATATTTGTTCAAAGTATGTACATTTGTTCATGTAAATTGATGATGTTCAAAAAATAAAGATGGAAACATCCTACTAAATAAACATATTCAATTCAAAAGTTTATTCTCAACCCATTTATAACAGTGGCCTCTCACATGCTCTACATGGTCGTTTGCTTGATTTTATAATGAGAATTAAAGTAGAGAGTTAAAGGCGGTGCGGGACGTTAAACCCGCAGCATTTCGTATCTTTTTCTGGGTGTCTAACAAAAGCGTAACAAAAATAAATGTATTATGTGGAATATATACTTCTAAAAAGAATTTAATTTTTGTTCAAGTTAATTTCTTTGCTATTACGAAGATATAAAAAGAAGAGAAGCAATTGTAAACAGAAAATAATAGTCTCTTGTCTTGATTTTAACTTTAAACTTAAACAAAAAGAACAAAACGAGAGAGAGAGAGAAAAAGAAAGATAATAGTGCAAAGAGAAAATAAAGATCTGACGCAAAAAACATTTAAAACTTTTTTTATTTTAAAATACTTCTGCAATATTTTAAAATATTTCTTCCAAACTAAAAATAAACCGTTTGCGTTCAATTTCCATTCAAAAATCTATTTATAAAATACTGCTGCACAATTAATCTTAATTTTGCCCTTATATAATATTTAAATACATGTGTACTTATAACAAAATAGCTTTGCTGTTTAAAACAAAATAGTTTATGAGCAAATTTTTATTGCAAATCAATAGAGTTTAAAAAAAAAAAGATTCTTGATCCCATTTTTGTACTTAAGCTGTTTTTAATGACGTAAACAAGGTCGCCACATTAGTTTGCACCGCACGTAGCTAATTATAATGAAAAACAAACATGTAAAAGAACATATATGTGAAACATATGTGTTTTTAAATATCAATGAATTAATTAGCAAATCTCAAAGAGGGAGAGACAACAGCGTGATAAAAATTACTTATTTATGTTTGTTTCTTATTACAATAAAAAATAACGAATCATTTTTCTTAGTGTCCCTTCTTTAATATGTAGATATAGTTGCTCGTATAATGTTCTACATCGTACTAATTACAAAAAAATAAAAAAACAGAAAAAGACATGTGTACGAGACATCTGTCTGCATTATTAATATCTTATAACCGCTATTGCCTACGTTTCGGTATAATTTGTTCTCTTGTTTTTCTTCCTCTCATAAAAACACGACGACTATCTCCTGTTGTTGCTTTCTGATGAAGATAAAATCGGCACTTTTTATTCATTATGAAAGCACCAAGTCATGTCGCCATTAATAATTCATAAGCAATTATTAATAAAAGAGACGAGTACAAGTACCGACAAAGCACCGAAGCACGAAAGTAAAAATATCTGTACAAAGCGCGTAAAAACTTTAAATTCCAAGTGTTCGTACAAAAAGTTAATTTTTTTTGTTTTGCAAAATGTTTTTTTTTTCTACTTGTAACAGCAATAATCTCTGAAAATGAAATAATAAAGTGTTTCTTACTAAATCCGCGAAAAGCCTGTTCACATGCGCACTTTATTTCCATGTTAGAATAATTGCATTATTCAAACATGTTATTTAATCCCTTATATGATGTTACACTCCATGATTTAAGTGCAGCTACGCTACACGCCTACATTACACAGACAGCGCGATCTGACACAGTGTAAGTAGTAGAGCTAAACGCTTGTGCAAACAAGCAGCCTTATGACCGGTACTTATCGATAGTCCCTTGCATCACATTAAATCTCTTGCTTTGCTTTACAATACACACGCGCGCGGTTATAATCGGTTTTCGTATTCAAAAATAAAAGCACGTTATGCCAGAAAAAGCGATATGTGTTTTTACCAACGTTATCTCTTCTCTCGTTAGCCGCGGCGGGAAAATAATCGTAAAAATAATTATATCGCTACTTTACTTTTTTTCTCGGTACAAATGTACATCCTACCAGACATGGTTAAGTCTTTGATTCTGAACTAAACTGAAGCGAAAAACTGCGGCAAATCAGAACGACGACAATGACGAAATTGGAACAACGAGTAGAAGTATCACAAAGACGCGCGGACGTAAATACGCTGAGCCGGAATAATCCGACGAGTCGAGAAGTGTATCTTATTCATCTCTCGCCTACGTCAGAACGAACATATTTCCAATCCGAGATAGCGGAAAGGAGCGTGGTCGAAGTTTCTCTCTCTCGTAAAATACATCTAACGATCTATCGACGGATAATTAATCCCGATATGTCTGGCTTCGTGTACGAATATCGGATGAAGAGAAAGAAGCGGACTAGAGAACTTTTCTGCTCTGTAATGAAGCATGATATCGATATCGGGACAACAAGAACAACAGGAAATCGTGTCGAGATGTATGTTGTTTTTCTTGTGTCACTTGTCCTGATGGAATAACCAAAACAACGATGTCTTTCGTATTTTACGCAAACGTCTCTATGAAAAATTACGTATGCAACATGTGTTTTGTCGCGGAAGCATGTGTGTTTGCAGCACCGTGTTGTGAAGATTTTTCAACAAAAGTGTTATTGCGCACGAGAGATGTTTTATCGTCATAAAATTCTTCAAAAATTATATTCTCATTAATCATTGGACGGTATTAAAACCAGTTTTTCACATTTTAATCCTATTCCACATGCACATTTTTCATTTCACATTTCTTTAACTGTGAAATTACTCTGTCGCATTAATATAGCAGTTTGACCTGTAAATTTACGGACGTATTTACTCTTAAAGAGATAGAACATGTATATCATATATTCGTGACAAATGTGCAATACACTGAAAAGTAATTTATATATTACTAGAACAATTGCGTCCTATATCGCGAACTAAAGCCGATAGAGTTGTTTAACACACGCGAGATCCTCGCAAACTAAAGTGTGGTTTTTTTTTCGTTTGAATCTACATCAGCCGAAATATCCGGAATGCATTAAGTGGAAATAGCCGATATAATGTATATCTTCTCGTCAATATCCGACGGACATCGAATATTGTGGAAATAAGGAAATAAGAAAAAGGGGTACTTCGACCCGTAAGCTTTAAGGAACCCAGTGTTCCTCAGTACAGAGAACTTTACATTCATTTCCGCAAACGCGCAATAATTCTCGGGCGTGCATGTTACGTGATATGCATTTTAAAAGCCTCGCCTTTTATTTAATTCTGAAATTTCATTTCTATAAAATTTTAATTTGACAACTAGTTGTTAAAATTTATTTAAATTCGAATTAAAACTCGCGAATAAATAGAAATAAATGTGAAAATTAAATTTTTTTTAAAAAACAGAAATAAATGTAGAATTCAACTTGTGAAACACGGAATTACAATTATCACGTTCTCTCTGTAAAATCCAAATAAATATTGATCAAGGAGGAAATGAGAATGAGATAGAAGTGCTAAATCAGAACGACCTAGAACAACAAGACGAAGAGTCCAAGGATCGAGACGCAACGAAAATCGATCACTTACCTTCGGCAATGTGTGGGCGCGACCGGCCAGCTCCTTCTCGTCCTCAGGATTATAGCGGGAGGTCTCGCGTGGCCGACGACCGGCGCCGAGGTGCGTCCTTGATTTCTTTTTCCCCAGAGATGGCCACTGACGGGACTGTACCCCGGCGTTCCGGGATGCGGACCGCTCTCGCTGCACGCGCGTCGTGAGAACATCTCGCGCTTTCTCTCGTCGCACTTCATCATGACATGAATCTCTCCGCGCGCGCGCTCGACTCGCCAATCGAGCGTTTATTTTAAAATAAAAACAGTTCGCTTAGTTCCCCGCGGACCTCAAGGTAACAAGAAGGTGAACTACTACTTGAATGGCTCCGTTGCACGCGACGATGTACAAACTTTCAGCGAGCTTTGTTTACAGTTGTACCGACCGCTTCGAGTTTCTCTTTTACTTCGCGGCTGATTTCGCACACGTGTAACATCATTGTTCTCTTTATCTTGATAAGAGTTTTTAACAAGTTTTCACAATTGTCACACAATGTCATTCAGATTGCAGAGAATACCTTGTGCAACGAGACTAATTTGCCATTTTTTTTTTTCACATTAGTACAGTTGCCGAAACAACCGACCCGAAATCCCACATCGCAATAATGTTTTTTCGCTCTGTTTTTTTGTGTCCATGAGCCCTCGGCGATTTTTCCGCCGAAGACAATGATAGATTTGCTTTGAACGCGCGGCTATGGCGTGGCAAAGCGCACATCGACGTTGGGTTTTTTAACGTTAAATATCCGTAGAGAAATTCGTCATTTTTGCTTCGGGAGATTCTCGACCGGTCGTCCGACAATTCAAACGCGCAACCGTTATGTGTTAGAGAAAATCGTCAGTTTGTACAATCGTAACTTCTATGGTTAATATTGTACATGGCAAGTCAACTTCGCTTTGTACATGATCGCGAATTATTAGCAGACAATGCGCGAAAATTGAAGTGCTTCAAGAAATTGTTAATCACGGGTCATTCTCTGACTATTCTGAAATAATGTCATTTACGTGAATGTCCACTTTCTACAGTTTCTGACATTTGCAGCCGCCAACGATAGCATCGTCTAATATTTGCATGTAGTTAGCATAATTGACGTCGTGCGTTTCTACAGCAATGTTCTTGCCGTGGATGTTCGTAATTTCCATTTGGAATCGAACAGAGAGAGAGAGAGAGAGAGAGAGAGAAAGAGAGAGAATTCTCTCGTGAATGTCACGCGAATGTTTCGACCGGAATAAAACTTGGTGCGACGTAATATCCGTTACATGTCGCAACGATATTATCACGAGTTGCGGAGCTCGCATGTATGCATGCATGTAATCTGTAACTGAACGTTTGACTAATTTTTAATAACCTGGCTTGATAAGTTTCGAAATATTTATCTGAAGAAAACCTCAATCGCAAAGTTCTTTGTGTTTGTGCGATAACACGGAATATTCTTTGCGAAGTAAGGCGAAGAGAAGTAACGTACAGAGAGATAGTGCATGTAAAATGGATTATAATATAATTTCTAACATCGCGAAGCTTTTTGTAAGAACATTTTACGCCTAGCTCTAGACAGAAAAGACCGCAAGATCTCGGTAACTTACCTGGCGCGGAAATAGCGTTAAGCAAGACGTGTGTGGCGTCGTGAGCCATAAGATAGGGACATGGGGTTCCTTCTCGTGGGGTTTCAGCGAGCTCGATAAGAGCTATCAATATAGACGACGCAGCTTAATCTCGCACTTTTCCCGCGTCGTTCTCGTGCAGTAAATTCTATGAATATATATGCAAGGTTTGCACAGATGATACCAGTACATAAATCTTTGTTTTACAGCACATTTGCATGACCAAAGTACTGTAGTTTTACTCTCGTATTCAATTTTTAAGAATCAAAATGAGAATTTTATTCACTGACATTCACTGAGAATTCATTTGAGTTAGAAATCCTGAAACGTTTCTAAATTCAAGAGAGATATTTTTCATTATTTCTGCTCGCGTGAAATTTAATAAATAAAAAGAGGGCCAATACGAGCCACAAACAGAATGTCCGTGTTTAAATAAGTTTGTACAATGTTTAACGTCAGACGTTTCGATCTATATTAGGATCTTTTTTAGTAATTATCTAAATTAAAATAAAGATAGAAAGTATTCAGTACCCGATCAGTAATAGTGCATGACAGAAACTAAAAATGCTGATCAATAGACTCGATGTCAAAGAACACGCAGACACAGTCACACATCAACTGATATTTTTTCGTCACGCGAAAATTAATTATTTTCTATACGTCGTGACATTTATTTTTAAAAAGTCCGGAGTAAAACAAAGACTATATTGGTTTTTCGCGTGTTATATTACATATAATTAAAGCGCTGGTGCAAATGTTCGATAAAAAATCTTTGGGCGCGGAATAAAATATAGAAAATAATAATGATTATTATTGAAGTTTCGAACAGATCTGCTTACGTCCGCGATCGTCTCATTTAATTAGTTTTTTCTCGAGATCGATTAATAATTTAACATTTTATACCTTCGATGTCTTTTTCTGTTTAAAAAAAAAAATTTTTTTACAGTACTGCAATTTTTCTTAACAAAAAGAAAATCAATATATCGATATGCGATATATATCGATATGCGATATATATCGAAATGCGATATATATCGAAATGCGATATATATCGAAATGCGATATAT
>QVOB01001101.1:0-11749 GCA_014839585.1 Pseudomyrmex concolor | reverse complement strand
TCTTGTCTTGAATTCATTCACATCTGAGAAAAGGAAATTTGCGTGCGAGATCACGCGAACTGTGTGCGCGTATTATTTCAACTCTATACGAATTTATGTGTAAATTTTTTCAGTTTGAATCAATTTGGATCCTTCGTGTTCAGTATCTCTCGTGCTCCACTCTGGGAGCGATTGATAATTATCCGAAACGACGCGCACCTACGAGTTTATGAAGCTCATCCACATCTACGTTTCGGATACTTATCAATCGGCCCTCGTAACTTTCGAAATAAAAAACGCAAGTTATGTGTTTTCGCGCGGAAATTGACACGATACGCATCGTTCGAAAAAATACATTATTTTCATGAAACATGATGTATTAAATTTTCCTGAAGAGATTTAACGGCGCTTCGCGTCAGGATAGGATTTTAACAGGATGATGCAAGCTGGATTAACTTTTCGTCCCGCGTTTTTATTATTATTCGGCTGTTCGAAACGCAAACAAAAATCTCGTACGTACATACGCGCGACACACACACACACACGTATTTCTATTCGCGCGACAAACGTAATTGCTCCATTATTGAGAATTATCTAAGCGCCTTTAATGACTTTAATGATCGCGACAATCGTCGATTTTTTCCTTTTTCTTCTTTACCGAGCGTGAAACATAAGCATATTATTTTCTGTCAGCCGACACCGCAGTCGCGGCCGGATCTTGAGAGCAATAAAACGTTACCGATTCACAATAGGGAGCTTTATGCCGCAATTATACGCGTTTAGAGCCGCGCGCGCGGCCCGACTTGGTATGCCGGGTGTGGTCATTCACTCGCGGATATTTTCTTACGGGCGGACGCGAGAAAGCCTCTCCTCCCTCCTCTCCTCCTCCCGCCTCCTCCCGATAAAAGATAAACGCGTGTGTGCATGCGGCAACACATGACAATGAGAAATATTCGCGTACGGCGCAACATCGAGGTTTGCGCGAGAGCGGACAACGGCGTTCAAACGCGTGAACGAAGTCCTTCGTGAGGTGAACACGATATCAGAGTCGCTAAAAGGAGAGCGTCTAACGTCTAGAAACTCTTCTCAGAAAGACGAGAGATTAATATATAACCGCGCATATTTTCAGGCCCGGATGTGATTTCAGTTTTCCGATTTCTATTTTCGCGTTTATTTTCTTGATCGCGACTTGAGAATATATTTCGAACAAAACTGGAAACAATTCGGTTCGCGACACCGAAATCGCAACAGCCTCTTACGTAACAAACAAACAAACATTCGGTTAAGCAAATTAAGTTAAAGTTAGCAAATTCATACTTTTCAGACACTTGGACGCAAGTTCACTTTTTGTTTCAATTAAATTGAGAAAGCCAAAAAACAAAAACAAAAAAAAAAAACTACTTTTGTTGACGTGCGTGTTCCCCATTTCAATCGAAAATTTTCTCAAGCCAAATTGGTCCCGGAATTACAGGCGTAGGTGAATTGGGAGCACCTGGGATACCATTATAGCGCGAATATACTATAAATCTACATGCTTAAAAAAAAAAAAAAAAAAAAAAAAAAAAAAAAAAAAATCTGTGGCGGGAGAAAGGGAGTTTATATACCCGCCGGTTTCGCTCTTATACGCTCGAGATCTCTCGTGCGAAAGGATTACAAAAGACACACCAGCGCGGCCTCTTACGAACCTCGTGCAAAAATCCACCATACCGTAAATGAATTTCACGTTAACGATACAACGAGACGTAATTCCACAGTTTAATGAACTATCCACTGTCTCGTGATCGTTCCACTTGCTCGATTTGCCGTATATCATTGTCGCATAACTCGAATTCGCTCTCCCAGGACCAAAACTGGCGTCCGAATATAAAAAAATAAATTAATAACCAAATGGAACTTATCGATTTGTTCACGCGATATTAGACAGTCGGGTCGGACAGTCATTTAACGAAAAAGCCGACTGATAATTTTATAGAGAAATTGTATAATTAAAAAAATAAACAAATGTAAATTTTTCAAAGTAATTTTCCCATGCATACAAAATAAGAAGAACGTAATTATTAAAGTTTTAAATTATTTTTTATCTTGCTCTTTTCTTCGATTACATTTCTATTGTTGACAATCGCGAAACACAAACAGCTACATTTTTTTTAAATTATAAATAACGCAACGAGCTGGACTCACTTGCAGTATGAGCGTCTTGAGTTCCTGATCGCTGAGAAACGCGGGCTTGTAGTGACCTTCCGTGTACGATGTAACGGCGCCGAGGATTGTCTTGAGATGCTGCACCGCCATGCGCAACACGGTCAGCTTGTCAAGCTTCCGCGACATCGCGTGGCACATCGGCACCATCGCCGACAGCTCGGTGATGTACGTGTTCATTTTGTCCCTTCTGCGTTTCTCGATCTCGCTGTGATTCTGTCTGAAAATATAAAACGGAAACCGTCGCTATATCTCAACCGCCTAATCCTTAATCACAAACTAAGTCATTACTAAAGTATCGTTGTTATAGAGATTTATTTTTATTTTTATGTAAAATGAGATAAGCGTTCGCGTATTTTGCTTTAATTATTTATTAAAGACTAAGCGTAAAATAGGTTTAATAGCGGCGAGGCGATGTCGCTGCAGGCGGTGTCGAATTTTGTTATTCACTCCTGTTTCTATCTCCTCCTCTTCGGATATAAGTTCGAGGAATTGAAAATCACGTGTCGTCTCTAGCACCGGCGGCGTCCCGTGTAAGCAAGAAACAGGACCGGGAATGTGACCAAGTTACCGAACGACGTAGTGACACATACTCCCTGCCGACTTACTCAGCGTTTTTTTTTTTTTTTTTTTCCGGAATCGATACTGATTAATTAGACTCGACGCGAAATGTCTTTCTCATCGGCGCGTTCGGCAAGCGAGCGGGTTCAAGACGATTACATACATATTACGCTTCCGGTATGCGATAATCGGCGACAGAGAGAGTGTGTCAATTAGAGAGAGAGAGAGAGAGAGAGAGAGAGAGAGAGAGAGAGAGAGAGAGGGCGATTCAATCCAATGCTCTTTTGAGAGCGGGAGGCCACTGATCTGTCTCACAAGAATTCGCATTCATGTCGCACGCGGGGAATAAATTGCGCGGCGGAAATTGTTGCGCCGTAGAAAACTAGTTTTGCCGGACTCTCTTTTTCTCTCTTTCTCTCTGTGTGACGGACTATGTGTTGTATACCATAATTATATCCTAATATCCATACACGTGCATATCGTAACAGTTTATCGTAATATCCGCTGCATTTTTCTTGGCTTCAACGAGTCTGCGAAACGTGTATAATTAACGAGTGTTACAAAGTTATGCGTACATTTTAATCGTGTGCGCGATATAAACATAGTTTTTCCAATAAAAAAACATTAATCGGTTATTACATTTAATTATGTTTAATTATTATTACGTTTAATCAGTTGTTTCAAAAAACTGTCCAATTTTATAAACTTTTTTCAAACTTAATTGCAAAATTTCTTAATTATTTATTGAATTTTAAAAAAAATATTTAACTTAATACATGTACGTATAAAAGGAGAAAGACATGTAAAAAAAGAAAAACAAATATTGATTTGCGCCTTATTCCCTGATATTTAATAAATTACTTAAGAATCGCGTAACACAGAAAAAAAATGCTCTAATGCGTGACGTGAAACACATCTCGCGACCGCCACGTCGCGGTAAGCATAATACATTGGATTAGTGACGTCGCTGATGAAGCCAGAGCAAAGAATCGAGATAGGTCAAGGTGGCACTCACCTTGGCAATATCTGACATAATACTACGTAATCGCTTACTGATGTTGCGTTAGAAGCGCGACAGATCGATTGAATCGCGCAATTCGGTCTTAGAAAATCTGTATTTTCTAAGATCTATTACCATCATTTTATTCTTCTCTTCGAACGCGTTACGTTATTTTTCACTTACTTTTTACTGTCGTCATTTGTGCGAACAGACTTGGTGTCGTCCCCCAGATCGTCCAAGAGGTCGCTTCCAACGCTGCAACAAATGCAAAATATTAGTTTTCGTTTTTTTTTTTTTGCACAAGAGAAAATTAAGTACCACATATGTTGATTAAGTTAATATCATCAGGTCAAATCATTCGCGAGCAAAACTTGCATAATTATTTTTTAACGCACCATAAAAAAAAGTATCACGGAAGTATCGCAACAAGTTTACGAGGTGAAAATGGCGAGCAGTTGTGAAATTTCTGTTTTTCCCCGCTTACGTTGATCGACTTAGATATGTACGACACTATAGATCCGACAGTTGAGTGTCCCACGACAATTTCACCCTCTTCCGCGATACTTCGTCGATTTGCACACAGGCGTGATAATTCTACGTGGGGTAATTGGGGAAATCCCACCGCGGTTATCGAATTCGGTCCCGACATCACAGAGAAACAAATTTCTTTGATACGCGCGACCTTTGCGGAGGGGTGTGTTACCCCTTTTACGGCGAATTTCGCTAAGTTTCGCTCTCGCATAGAGCTTCTCCGTCTCTTTTGTATCTCGAACTCGAAAAGTCACGTGTGGGGTTTCCCGCAAGAGAGGAGTAGAGAAACGTTCGTCGACACAATTTCCCTTGTCGTCGTGAGGAGGCTCACCTCGGCAAACGCGCGCGAAACGTACGTAAATATTTGAGATAAAAAAAAAACAAAAAATTGCGCGCATACATTTCGAACTCGTTTAGCGCGTCAATTGCAAAAACGTGCCTTTCGGTTTTTCTATCGTAAAATCGCGTAAAATATAAAACTCGGTGTTGCGATTCGTGCGCTTTACTTACGACTCGGAAAAGACAGATACGCGGTGAAAAAGTTGAAAGCGGAATGCGGACGATTTTGCGCGATTGTTTAAACGATAAGCCGTTATTGATAAGCGCCTCTCAGCCGCGTGCATAGTTGTTGTGAAATCTCGAACGAGCAATGCGGCGGCGGCGGCGGCGGCGGTGCTCGTACCAAAAGGTAATTTCGATCGTGTCGGTCTCAGGAGAGAGGGCAAATCTTCCGTTCTATCAATAATTATAAAGTTCACCCTTTGACGTCCGTTGACGGCTCTGATTGAGTAATTACTCCGAAACCGGGAGAGAGAGAGAGAGAGAGAGAGAGAGCGGGGTGAGAGAGGGGAAACAAGAAGTGTTGATAGTTGCGAGTTCGGTGCTGTTTGCCAGCACAAACTCGCGAGATTCCGGACTTGCGGCTCCGGGAGAGACACATTTGACGGGTTTCGCGACGCGCGTAATGCTAATATGTGTGTTGTAATATTTCGATACGACTTCCATGGTGCGCGAAACACATCAAGCTGCTCCGCGGAAAAGCGTGGTTTGGTTTGCCACCGAATTCTTTTCTACCCCCGTCGTCGTTCGCGAGAGCGGCAGACAAAAGAACCGCTCCACGTGGAGCACGAGTTTCCCCTATTATTCCAGCAAGAATCTTCACTTCCTGCCCTTTCCTCGCTCGCTTTATTCAACGATGCAAATGCCAAGACTTGCGATAGAATTTTTTTTAGCTTCAGTAATATATCAACTTCGTACATTTGTCATAGAATCGTTGAATTTAGAACCGCGAGAAAACTTGCAGTTTTACGTGTTGTCGCACGTATCTCGCAAAAAAAAATTATATTTAAATAATCGAAAGTTTTTAATATTATAAAAAATTTATTATTTGTTAACATATAACGCAACGCATTGGTCAAACAAAATGGGAAATCCATCGCGACTTTAGATCAATGAAATCAATTTAAATTCTTGAGTTCTTCCCAAATGAACGACTAGATCTACAACAGACATATTGTAATATTACATGAATGTAATATTACATGAACTTACTGGCAGGAAAGCTTCCGCTTTCTAGAGACCGGCGCGAACTCGTCCGAGGTGTCGGTTGCCGGTTCATGGCTAGGAGTGGTGGACGTGCTACGATGATGCCGATGATGATGATGATGATGATGATGATGGTGATAATGATGGCCGGAGGCGGGTGCCTGCTGGTCGGGGACCATCGTCGGGGGTGTCTCCATGTGCTGGGGCGGTTCAGCCCCCGTTACAACCTGTGGGATGGTGGCAGTGCCGCTGGTGGTGGTGGTAGTTGCGGTAGTCGTGCTCGGGCTGTTGGGGGTGGCGGTGGCGATGGTGGTAGTGGCGGCGGTGGTGGTGGTGCTGGCGCTGCTGCTGCTGGCGGGGGTTGGAGTCGGGGCGAGACCTTCGCCACCACCCCCCGCCGAGGCGGCGGTTAACTCTCCCACCCCGGAACCCGTGCCTATCTCGCAAAAATAAACCGTGGAGCACGAACTTCTGAAAGTAAGTAGTTTTTGCGAGCGACCAATCAGACTTCTATAAGTGTAACCGCAACCGTAGAAATAGATCAACGAACAAAATTAGCGTCTCGTGTTGATCTGAAGAAGCATCGTATTGAACATATATGTGCTAGTTAAATTATAATACATGACAGCAACCAAAAAAAATTACATACAACTGACATCAAACAGAGAAAGAAAAACACCTAATTTTGCATAAAATGCGTTCGATCAAAGTGTCTACTTGCAATATTATTATCTTCGAAAAAAAACGCCACTTAATTGTCAACAAGCTGCAAAAACAAGGGAAAGTTACGCGATCGAATATATATATATACATATATATATATGAGTACGTTATAATGTTTTATAATATGCGCACGCAGTAATCACACATGTGTGTTGATAAATGTATAATGGCAGATCCGGGAGTATTGAACTATATCGTCATCGACCTTACGATCTACTCTCCTTTGAGAGCCAATATCGATCCAATCTCTCGATTTGTCTTGCTCGTTCGATCGTACATAAGGCTTTTCACCGTGCATATACATCGATTATAAATCTCGATCGCGTTATCTCGTCTCGTCAATCGCATTAACAAGCATTTAACGCGCTAAAATTTCGCGCGTCTTATCGCGCGTGCTGTTTCGAACTTTCTAAATGCATCTTCCAACATTTTCAACATCTCACTTCAATTTCCTCTCGTTCCAAACAATTGAAGAGATTGTCTCTAAAAATACGAGAAAATATAAGATCTAAAGAGTATTTTAATTTGTCTCGTTATTTTCAAAGTTTTGGTTCAATCTTTTTACGTTTCATCCTCAAAACTTCTCCAGAATATCTCGTCATTTCTTTAAATAACAGCGAACAAAAAATTATATATGACCGGTTAATTAATATACGAGTGGATTTTGTTTCTAACACGCGACGCTCGCGCGCGTCACATTTCGATAGAAAAAAAAAAAAAAAAAAAAAAAAAAAAATACAGAGAAGATCAAGGTCTGACGACTACTTATCTCGCACAGTTCCGTGTATATTATGATGTAATGCGCGCGAAAGCGATTACAATAATTTTATTTATCCGTAAACAAACGACAACGCACGACGGCGCGCATGCGATGACGTCATGTTATGTGCGACGCGACTGGATGGTGCTCGCGCGCATATCATCCGGTGCTCTCTCTTTCTCTCTCTCTCTCGTCTCGGCTAATTTGCCTCTTATCCGAAATTAATTAGACGTGAAAAAAAACTTCCAAAACATACCGTTAGAAACTTCACAAAAAAAACACGCTATTTTGTGCAACGATACGTAACGAGACATAATTTCCGTTCCGACAAGTCATTTCTATGTGTCTTTGAACGTTTCTTTTGTTGTTTCGTATACAGACAGTTTTGTATACAGACAGTTATGTAACAAATATGCGGTTTGTTCACTCGAGACTGTTCGAGCTTTCGGATTACTGTATATCTTTCCATGCTCTTATAAAGTAATTAATTTGACTCCGTGTGTTTATTTCCACTTTCCACAGAAAGAAATTATCATTTTTCCGTAATCACGATTCAACGTAATCATATTCGACGGAACTATTGTTAGTGTGTGTATGAATTATAATGCTTAAACATTATGCAAAGTGACGATTCAAAAGAGTTCGTCTAATTGACTAGTCAACAGACTTGATGCGTAAAAAACCAACACTTGTCGCAGTGTTAAAGATCCATTGCGCAATGCGTCGTCACGCACACACAAAATGTCTGAGAATGCAATCGCGTTGCAGAATGTTAGAAAAGACGGAAAAACAGGGGAGAGCCCCTAAAGAGGGTACCTTCACATCGTTGCGCAACAGTAGAGCGATCGGAAACGCGGTGCTCGAGCTATAATATATCGGACAGGAGGTACGACGGGGAGTCGGTAAAGAGAAACGGGGCGAGCGATTATCCAGCCAGATCACCAGATATCTGCTCTCGCATAAACAATCGCCAATTTAAATATAATACGCGTTGCGATTTAATGCACTACTCCGTGCACCGCTCTCGTGCGTTAATTTGGACTCGTTAGAGCGTGAAACCGTTGAATCGGCAATGAACTGGCGCTGTTATTTTACACGCGTCTTTCTTACACGCGCGGATTGCAGATCTATTTATGAAAAAAAAAAAAAATCCTAGTCTTTTTACTTCCGCAATTCGATCTGTTTAAGGACCGACTGACTCGGGTCCGATTTGGACCGCGCGAATGCGATCCGGATGTTCGCGCGCGCGAACCGGTAACTAGTTTCCGAGTGATTTCAGATAAAAAAAAAAAACCGCGGTAAACTCGGTTATTGACAACGCGCGCGGTCATAATTCCAAAGCCGATTCGACGAGCGGCGGCGTCGCGACAGGTTTGCTGATTGTCATCGACACGCGCGCACGCAAAGTATGACGTAATACATATATACTACATATATGCACATATAACACATGCAATAGAGAGAGCGTTTAGTTTTTAATTCTAAAACGACGAGCGACACAGCCGCGAATAACAAAGTCAATTAAACATAAAACAATCATCTTTTTTTTTTCTGTCACAAAACTATGCGTCACGATCACATGCGGAACTTACTCCTGCACGGGCGGGAGATTGTAGTAATCATGCTGGCGTTGCTGCTGCTGCTGCTGCTGGCTGTTGTTCTGCTGGCTCCGCTGCTGATGATACAGCTGCGCGGCGGACGAGGCGATCTGCATGCAGGCGTGCTCCCGTGCGTGATGGATGCGCGGCTGCAGCTCCTCCAGCGAGATGAACTCCTGCGGCTCCTGGCTCGTCGTCGCCGGGTGCAGGAGCTGCGTGTAGCCCTGCGCCATCTCCTGCGCCACCATCTCTCCCTGGCCGGTCCCGCTTCCGGACTCGCGAAACTGCAGGAGATCATCCAATTCCGACGGATGTTGCTGCTGCTGCTGTTGTTGCAACTCGCGATGATGATGATGGTGATGGTGATGACGATGTCGTTGCTGCTGCTGCTGCTGTTGATGATGATGATGATAGTGGAGAATGCGATCATTCACACAGGCGCCCTCGTCCGCAGCTGCGACCATCGCGTCGTCATTCTCAACGACGTCCGCACCGCTGCCGTTGTCCGGCAGTAAACAACCCTCGTCTGGAGAACGACAGAGAACCGGGTATCTCTCTGAGAGAAAGACAACCGAGAATCGCGCGGAAGAAACGCTCGCGATGTGCGGAAGATGTGTGGAAACAACGTGGCTTTTTTTTTGTTTTTTTTGTTTTTTAATTCTCGATCTCCCGAAGATAAAATTCTCCTATGCGAGAGATCAACTCTCGGAGACCATCGATCACGGCAATTTTTTGCTATCGAACCGGAGAGAGTCAGATCGTCAGAATTTTCTTTCCGCGCAATGTAAATCGCTCCTTCCGTCCGTCGTCGTCGGTGGAAATGTGGGTAAAACGTATGCGCGCGTATAATGAACACACGCTGCGCAGAAAGTTCGCCTCGTGTTTTCGTTTTCAAGCGCGCTATTGGATCTCCTTGACGTGACTCGAGGAGACGAGGAGAAAGATCGGTGCACACGCACGCGGCGCGGATGCATCGAGCGTGTGCGACGGGCGCGCTTTATTGCGCCGCGCAAAGAAATTTGCGTAATTCAAAGCCACGATGGAGACGCACTATCGGCAATCATCTATACTAGCGGCATAAAATTATTGTCCACTTTAGACGCGACCCGGCGCGATGCAAAGCGCGCGACCATTTCCAAACCGGAGCAGTCCCTTCGGTTTATTGGCTCGATTCGAATTACCAATGCACCGAGCGCTGCGATTCGCACGCGCGTTTCTTAGTCTCTTTTGTCACGGAGGAAGGATACATTTGCCGAGTCAGAAACTAAAAGAAATCGCGTGCCCTCTTTCTTTCTGCTCGCGCAAGTCACTTCCGCGAATATAATCCCGAGGTATAACCGCGGGGGGGGGAGGGAAGAGAAGGGGAAACGCGGAGAAACCGTCGTGAAAATCAGTCGCGTGTGAAAAACACGCGCGACGACGGATATATGACGGCGACCTTGAGTGGACAGACCGCGCGAATGTCACGATTGCGAATGCGGCGGCGGGGCACGTATCATCGGACAACTCGCGCGACTCTGGAATGTGCGCGAAACACCGTCGACGACACGTAGTGTCGTCAATAATGACGCAATAATGACGACCGGTTGTCACACCGGTCGAGAAAGAGAAGCTCTTTCCCTCTCTCTTTCCGCGCGCGCGGAAAATATTATGTAATTTACGAGGAATCGTCAAGACACGCGCGAGAAGCCATAAACGCGTCCGTAGATAGTGTTTCTGAAGTTGCATTTGTGTTCGGCAATACCGAACGAAATGCGAAAGGTCGACGCCTCTTCTTCTTCGCGGCGTATCAATCCATTTCCTCGTTTGAAGAGATTTTACGAGCGAATGAATGTCTCGCCGCAGCGAGAAAGTTGAGAATTACACGCGAAGAAGAGGAGTTTTGCGCAAGAGGAGATTGGCGAGATGATACAGTTTCTTCGACATTTGTGAAAAATGTCAAACGCGCGTCTATAAACGTTCAAACGCGCATTTGTGCGCGAGGAAAAGGCGCGCTCACAAAGCGCTCTTGCGCAAGATCGGCGACGGAGAGGAGGGGGAGGGCGACGAAATCGGCAATTAATCAACTTGTTCGCGCAAAAACCCATGGCGAATGTTCGTCCGCCTTCGGGATTCGCGCGCGCATTAATTGCTACCTCGCGCGCTGCTGATGCCTGCCAGGCAATTCCGCGTTTTTATGACATTTCGCTACGCGGTATATTACGCGGCGTACGCGCGATATGAACGACGACAGCTCTCTCGATGAGAAAGAGAGAGAGTGTAAGTGTGGGTGGGAACGAATTCGCGAGAACGAATGTGTTCTCTTCGAAGAGAGATTGCGAAGCGATTCAAGTCCCTGCCAATCCAAAAACCAGTTCCGGGGTAAAAGCCGCGGAGAGAAACGCGCGTAACAAAAATAAAAAGAAATATTCGCAAGTTTAACGTTTCAGTGTCTTCGTTCGGATTTCGCGAACTGTTGTTCAAATATAATACGAACTCTTTCGCACGGTCCTTCGCGATAATAAAATTATAATGACCTCGGAAATATCATTTTACGACCTCGCATTAAATCTTGCGATAAATGCGACGTGTGTGTGTGCGCCACAGTCGGTTTTCGCGGATTTCCCACGATGGTATCGAGACTGTTACGATAAATATAACAACTACAATTGAAATATTCTCCTCCGGTTCTGGGATAATCTTCCTGTATTATCGCGACGAGTTCTGTCGCCGAGATGAGAGACATCGATCGAGTCTGTCATTCGCACTCGAGAGATTCTTGCAACTCTCCCGTGATATCGGCGCGAGCTGATAGAATAATTACTGGGTATACACTCGAATCGGGATTACATGTAAGATGTAAAAAAGTGTGTT
>QVOB01001098.1:0-12840 GCA_014839585.1 Pseudomyrmex concolor | reverse complement strand
CCCCCCCCCCCCCCCCTCGCGAAGACAATATTATATTTGTCTCATTATTTTGTAATTTAATTACACTGCGAGAGAGAACTTAAGCGACAATAGTTTATAGAGAGAAAGAGAGAATTAGAGAGACTTTCTATTAATAACAATTTCCGCAAGTTCTTTGAGAACGACCGTGTTTACGAAGCTTCATCCTGCGGTAATTAATTTCTTTATTAAAGCACGAAAATGAAATACACATTCCTTTCATCGATCCTGTTTGTTTCCGCGCAAACTGGCGTCTGGCTTAAACTGCGTTATTCATCTTCTTAATGTGTTTCTCCGGAAACTTCGAACACAAAGGACATCTCCCGAAGCATAATGAGAACTTGTCCCTCTCTCTCTCTCTCTCTCTCTCTCTCTCTCTCTCTTCTCTCTCTTTCTCAAAAAAAAGATCGGAGGATATCAGAGATGCTCAATTACGTCGGGGCCATACATCAGACATGTTGACTCCACGTGCGCGAAATGGCACCTCGGTTAGACGGCAACATCTGCCCGAAATGGCGTTGTAAGCAAGTTAAATCGATCTTCAATTAAAAAAAAAAAAATACATTTTCGCGAACGGTAATTTTATGTTTTTTTTTCGGAAAATGCCTCGGGTATTGTTCTCTAAAATAAAAATCGACGAAAAAAATATCTCTCGACAAATATCTTTTTTTCTTAATTCTCTCGTTCTTTTTTTCGCGAACAACAAGAGGTTTGTTTGTCAGTAGCGCGCACAGACACACACAGGTAAAATCTTAATAACGAAACGTGTGCGAAAAATCTAACAAACCAATGTACTAAAATGTTTTAAGAAAAGAAAATTATGCAAAAAGTGATGCAATTCAGTTGATCGAATGTTGCATAATCTATTGAATGCAGATTATTCGCTCGTAACGTAACTCCTTCACGGGAATATATCGCGACACAATCGCGGAGAATATTTGTGATATATTCCAACCCGCGTCTCACACTTCCCGCCGAACTAGGTTAGCGAATGTGCATACCGCAGGGTAGACTCTGGTGCCGATCGACGGAATCGAGTCTGCCGCGGTATCTCATCCTGGAGATTGAAAGGAAAGATATATATATATATATATATTTTTTCACTTCTCAGATATTTAGGAACATCCTTGGCCGAGGAATTCGTGAATACGAAATAAAGAGGAAGAGGAAACTCACTTCGACGTAACGTTACGACTGAATACTACGCTCGAGCGCTCGAGAGAGAGAAAAGTCCTGGTTGTATATATATAGCGGGAACGAGGTTCCAGCGGATGCTGCTTGGCGCGGCATCAGCGACGGCCGTTTACTTCCGGTTGACGGGCGCTCATCTCGCCGATTTGATGCGCGCGAGTCAATGGTTGCGTTCGGAAAACGCAACGGCTGCACAATGGTCGAGAGATTATCACTTGTGATCGGATCGCGCCGTGATGGAAAATATCATGATGGGTTTCGAGAAACACTCCGTCCATCGCAAGTGATAATCTCTCAAAACCGTTGAAGTTTCGCGAATGTAATCGCGACCGACGCACACGGCGTTCACCGTTCAATCCGTCCGCAAATCGCGCGGGAGTTTCTTCGCGACGAAAGGTTATTAACTCCTTCGACCGTCCTGCGCGCGTGACCAGTGCGGTAATTAATCAATAACGGCATAATACGTGCGTGAACGCGCGAACTAACACGTTATGCAATATAATTCATATGATTCTTTTATTTTTTTTTTTTTTTTTTTTTTTTTTTATTAGCGTTTGATCAGATTTTTTGTTCGAGCAAATATAGCTTTAGAAAGTTTGTTGAACATATGAAAATAGCGTATAAATATCTATGTGAAAAAAAAAAAAAAAAACAGAATAAATACAAATATATAAAATACGATTAAAATAGATGATGGAAAATTCTTGGAAGTAGGAACAAAATTATTGTATTCTAATGAAAGAATAATATTTTCCGACAACAAAACGAATTAATTAGACAAGCGTGTGTTTGATTCGCGAGATGAATGATGGTTACGGCGATACGACGGCGATAGTTTGTGTCGCATCGAAAAACACGTAGTCGCTGATTAAGAGTTCGTACGCCTGGCCGACTTGCGTCATTGGTTGTAAAATTGGACTTTAATGGCGACCGACACGAGAGCTCTTCCCATCGGGCACAATGGATATTACAACGTTATCCAGAACTCGGCAACTTTCAGGTGAACTGGGCTGAGCTTGAGCTGGCGGATGGTTTATCGATTCCAACCCTTGTCCTCTTTATCCTTTATTTTCTTTATCTTCGCACACACACACACACACACACACACACACACACACACACACACACACACACAGAGGCAGACACACGTCATGTGCCTGAAGTCACAGTCGAGTTACGCGCGTTCGAATTAATAGTTCGCGTTTAATAAATCTTCGCTTCTCAATCCGATTCCATCGAATATGTGTTTCATCGCGCTTCGTATATATTGGATAAGAGAATTCACCGCGCGCGTTTTCTCTCTCTCTTTCTTTCTCTCAGAGGTCTCCCGATCGTCTCTCTGTGTGTACAATTGAGCGCAATTAAATTTCGTAAATGTTTGTCTAATTTCTCGATTGTGCGCGTGATTGTGTTGTTGTTGCTGCTGTTGTTGTTGTTGTTGTTGTTGTTGTTGTTTACAGAAAACATTCTGATAAACGATTATTTATGTGCGCGAGCTTTTATTTATTCGTGTATAAAAATCTCCGTGTATCTCCGTCGTTGAATCTCGTCATTGAGTTGGTCTGTCTGTCTGTCTGTCTGTCGGATCGGCCAGCGCGGATTCGCTTGATTTATGATTTCGTGTTACTTGCAGAGAACATCGTAACGTTTCGGAAAGTCGATTCGGGAACGAACGATGTTGGAAAGTGTCGCGCGTTCCGGTTGAGCGAAGGTTTCTGCCTGCTCTCTCTTTTCTTTCTCTCTCTCTCTCTCTCTCTCTCTCTCTTTAGGCAGGGGTGGTTTATCGATTCCGTCCCATTTCTTCTCTTTACTCCCTGCCCTTTGCCCGTTTTGCACGCGCTTTGCACATAAGCCGGAGTTAACGCGATCGCTGACGTATTCGTTTACTCGAATTTTCGCACGTCGATCCCCGGTCTGATCGTCGTTTCCAAGGGAACCGTCATCAGGAATCCTCCGTTCCGACGACCATAGTTCGTTCTCGGAAGCGCATATATCGCGCCACCTTCGCGCGCTACAACTGCGAGGTCATTATACGTTCTCTTGCGAATACTCAACACGTCTCTTTTGTCTGCTACAAGAGTTCGTTTCTTTTTTTGTTTGAACCAATTCTTCCGGAAACCCGGAAACACGTTTTGTTTACTTCTTCAAACACATTGTGCAGAGAGTTGCGTTTATCGACTGGAGTTGCACTTCTCTATTTGCAATTGAAATTCAAGTCTTTTAGATTTTCAATATCTCTTGATTAACAAGTTATAGTTCTTTTATCTAAAAAAAAAAAAAAAAAATAGTTTGTACTATCTCTAATTACAGTCTAATTATATTTTTGATATATTTTATATCAAATTATATATATTTTTAAAAATAACATAATAAGCGATAAAACTGTTAAATTGCGCATCAAACAGTTTGCGTAGAGACGATATAGTTTTTTGATTTTTACATATGCGCGACTACGTAGTTCCGAATAAGTCAAAATTAACAGAATACATATAATTTTCGCGCTTGATGAATAATTCTTCAGTTTCTGATAGCTCTCTTGATTCTTTTATATATATGTGGCGAGTTAATATTGAAAAAAAGTACGCGAGAAAATTTTAGCGAAGGGAACAGAACTAATGGTAAAAAAAAAAAAAAAAATAAACGTATAAAATCTAGCTCTAGAATTTGTTCCTTCTTTTGAAATTTGTACCTCGTCTTAATGAATATTAATTGAGAACCGTAAGAAAAATATCCGCGAACGAAATATCGTCGTCTTAATTACTTAAAGAGAGATCCAGCTTGAATTTACCTCAAACTCTCTTCGTCGTCGTCGGTGATGTCGCGGAATTTGCGCGCAAGAAGCAAATTCAAATAGAGATATTTAAATTGTCGACGTATTTATGAATCTTTAAAGCTGGATTTTACGGTGTTGAACCGGGAATCGTTTGCACGAGACGTCGGGGAAAATCGTGAAACAAGACAAATCCGTCCCGTCGATTTGAACTCTCTGCGCCATTCCACTTATTTTATATCTCTATACCACCCCCCCTCCTCCCTCCCTTCTCTCTCCGTTCCTTCGTTCACGTCACGGTATTCAAATGACCCGGTATATTCGTCGTCGTTGTTCGCCGGGAGTTTTCCAAGCGGAGATCATAATCCGCGCGCGCGAGGCAGCGAGCGAAAATCAGCGGGAACGGGGTTGGCATTCAACAGGCCTCGAACCCAGTGACCCAAATCCGCGGAGAGGTTCGAGGCGAACGTTTTTCTGGAATCGAATTATCGGCCGGGCACGTTTCTACCCAATATTCTTCCAACTCTTTCGTTCATTTTACGTGCGATATTGCGCGCTTATTGGAGAGAAGCGGTCGGATAGACGGATAAACTCTCTTCGATACGCCCCGCACGCAAATAGGCGTGTTTATCGGGAAGCTATAAGAGCCAAAAGGATTACAATAAAAAATACAACAACTTTTCTCTCTGACATTTAATGTATCGCGCGAGATTGTACGGTTTTTAATTAAAAAACAAACGAACAAACAAACAGGTTTCATATACTCGAGACGCGCGTATTTCGCGCAAACGAGAGATTCGCGCGCGCGAAATCGAACGTTCGGTTCGGCCGAAATCACCGAAACGACGTTAACCCAAATCCATACATATCGTGACGGTGTTTTCGAGGGGAACGAATTATCGGCCGACCCATTTTCGCCCAATATTGTGCCAAACTCTTTTTGACCGGCTGCCGACGTGGAAATGATAACACGCGGCCGCGTCAAAGAGGAAAAATGGCGTTCGCCGGATGTGTCGGATAAGACTCGACCGGAGCGCGAATCAAACGCGAAAAACTTTCCGTTCGCCCGTTTTTACGTCACGTTACAGATATGTAGATATGTACTCATGTGTCGAGATCCTGCTGAACTTTTCGCGAATATTTAAAAAGTTATCCGCGCGTTTTTCGCGCGTAACTTTCTCTCTTCTGGACCGAGTTTTCGGTCGACGTCGATACGTTTTGCTCGCGAAAAGTTAAAGCGCGGCAAATTTGCATTTCAGCAAAGTTACGTTTCGCAGCGCGAGATCTTTCGACATGCGGTTTTGTGAAAGTTTTCGTCTTCCGAAAAGTGAATAAAATTTTTTTCACGTAACGAACACTCATTTTCGTGCAATGAAAATTTTATATCCCCGCACGTAACGTTCGTCATGTGGACGTTTATGTAACTCTGTATGACGTCTAATGAACATTTAATAGAGATATAGAATGTTGTTCCGTTTTGGAATGTGTATCTATAAAATAATTTATAAAACGAAACAATAGAGAGAGAGAGAGAGAGAGAGAGAGAATACAACTTTTTCCGCGCGAGAAATAAAGAATGAAAAGATGAAAGGTTTTCAAATAGGTATAACTTTTCTCTTATTAACTTCTCTCTCGTTGCATTTAAAGTAAAGTTGAAAAGCAGTTTTATACGAGACATTAAAATTTATCCGACGGAAACGGATTCCATAAAAAAACAAATTCCTAAAGAATTATATACCACCAACAGCCGCTAATTCTGTTCTCTCTATTTAAACGCGTGCATGCGAGCGCACATGTTAAAAATTGCACAGAATTTTCTAATTTTATTATTAAAATTACGTAATCTCTCAACAATCTTCTTGTTTGCAAAAATAGATCGAGATGCAAAGAGTTTGTTTCTGAGAGTCGCGTTCAGAAACTTATCAAGAGAAACGTATCTCGCTAATAGCAAAATTAAAAAAATTGATTAGACGAATCGAGATGATGAAGAAACTAATTTTAGTTCGCGAGTCTGCATCGCGGAACAAGTCCGATAACGGGCGTTACATTTTGCGAGGAAAAGGCTAACATCACACACGTCGTCGTTTCGATCCTTCAACTGTAAAACCGTCGTGACAGACTTGATTCACTTCGGCTGTCGTTAACGCGAAAAGACGTACGGAGAGATACGAAAAGCGCGGATTACCCTATTTTCTTTGAGCGCGAGGCCGAAGAAGAACGAGAACCCGATCTGTTTGACTTCGTCGGAACGTGGCCGTTTGATTACACTTTGCTCGTCTAATATTATCCCTCGGCTGTGGTCCGCCAGACTCTCGGGCTGCATTGTACGCAAATTTAATGCCGCGTAATAGCACATGCGCGCGCGCGCGCGGCAGGATCCACCTCGGTAATCCTCCTCAAATTTTCATCGACGGAGCTATATACGCGCAGTCGTTAGAACGAGTAGCGAGTAAGTCGATATACAATATGTTTATACGCGTACTATGCAGAAAGGAGAAAGAGAGGGAAACTACCAACGCGCATCGCTCAAGATACATATAAAGAGCAATTTTCTAATTCTTCTCTAGGTATGTACGAAAAAAAGAAGACAAAAATACATCGTAGTAAAAAATTGAGATATTTGTGTGTGTGTGTTTTGGAATGAGTTTTGGATTAAATTCCCTGAAACGAATTTCTCGCGAGACTATTATAGTGTACAGTATTGCGATTTGATATTTTGCGAATAGACGGTCTATTTCGAAAAAAACCCATCTCGAAAAAAAAGTATCTCAACGACTTAAATTTGTGCTTAAGAGACAACTTCATGATGATTGAAAAAAAAACAAATATCAATGCACGTTGCGAAGAATAAACACAATTATTTTTTTGTATAAACTTGTAATGCGCGAAAAATTCGGCGAAAAACAAATTGGAACAAGTTAAACAAAAAAAATTATAAATAAATTTCAATTATAAATAAATCTCAATATTAATTTAAATCAAAATAAAAACGATGTGTATCTGTCTTGTGCGCACACGCAAATATTATGTCTGTTGTTCTTTAAGAGAGAAAGAAAGAGAGATTTAAAAGAAAATATTAAATTAAATCAAATAATATATAGTTAAATAAATAGCTAAACCTTTTGTTACTTTTTATATGTTTAAAGTAATATTGTAAAAAGCATTCTATTGCATTCTTGAAATGTAATTTTAAAATAAGAAAATTAGAGTAAAAATACAGATGTAAAAAAATTAAATACATATAAATTTTAAAAGAATTTAAAAAGTGTAAATTTCCAATGAAATTATTCCAAAGAAATTAATTTCTTTGGATTTAACAAAATTTGTTAAATCTAAAGAAACCGTTCTCTCTGTGTACACGTTTTCTGTTCCGCCTTAAATCAAAAGTTAATCTGAACTTATATTCGTAGATAAAAGGCAATTTCGCTGAGTTATAACAGACGCGTGTCGAATTAGAATTAGCAACAGGCGACGTGAAAGAAGAGGCAGCGAGAAAATGTGCTGGTTATGGCAATTTTAACGGCGGACGATAGCTCGATATCATATCACTGCGTAAGATCCCCATCTTGCTTGGCAAACAGTAAATAGCTCTTGGTACGTGAAGAGAATTCTGTCGGTGAAACCCTCTGGGGAATTCATCACGCCGTTAATTTTACGGGGGTTGGTCTGAAGAGAGAGAGCGATGTGAAGGCCAATCTTCTCGTACGCGGTGAGCATCTACAGGTTGTCGTCTGACAGAGAGAGAGAGAGAGAGACGATCTTATCTCTTATCAAATCATTATTTCCCATTTCGCAAAACGAAAGAAGAGAGCTCGTTCCCAATTCCGCCGGAGCGAAATGTCCGGCTTATGAAAGGTCTGATATTCTTCTCCGCTATCTGAAATATTAAAGTTATTGAGCCTTCAACCGCACGTTCTTGCGTCGTTAAGTTTCCCTTTTTACGATCTTCCCCCCCTTTTTTTTTGAATAGACTCGACGATCGTGAAAATTGAAATGCAATTGCATTTAAGAAATAAGAGCGCGCTCGCGCTCCTTGTTGACGAAAAGAATTATATTCCGACGATAATCTCGAAAATAGCCTTCCGTAATGGCCTTGTGTATGTACCTACAACGGATTTCCGTTCCGCGTTCCGTTACGACGGAGAGATAATTACTCCTCCGAAAGAACGAAATACCGATTGTTTTCTATGTTTATCTCCGCTCGCCAGATCCGCTCGCTTTTTTTTATTTTTATTTATTTATTTTTTTTTTATTTTTTCATTTGCCTTCGGGGAAATTCCTGGCTGATGAAAAAACTTCAAATACATAGGATTTTAGATGCACGAACGAGATCTACGTACGTGTCGTTCCGACGGAATGGAGGCTGTTGGCCTTAATAGATTCGTTTAGGCGCGATTTGCTCCATTGTTGCTAACCAAGTCCGGGAAGGTGGAATCAATACATGAACCGACGACCATCTACACAATGTTAGCCAGCCAAACTCGACGAGCAGCACACGAAGTGTACCACTTTTACCTCTCCGCGGCAACTCTGTTGCTCGATAATAACGTAAACGTCTTTCTTTCTTTGTTCGAAGCCATTTTTCACGATGATTTTTTTTTTTTTTTTTTTGTTCTCCTCTTCTTTCTCTTATGTTTCTAGTTTTTCTCTAATTACATCTCCGATGTAAGAAAGTTACATAAAATGTGGTAACTCGAACTTATCGAATTGGAATCTAACGATAATTAAATGAAAGATCAGATTTTATCTTGTTGTTGTATCATATTTTTTTCTCTTCGATTTTCTTTGCGAAAACTAGTTTCTTTTGGGGATTTTTTTTGCAAATTTTCGAAATAAATCCTCTCGAGTTCTCCCATTTTGACGGCGCGTCTTCATTCTGTTCCAGGAAATTTAACGCCGTTCACCCCATTTTCGAATCACACTCGCGGGGTTGACTGACACAAAAGCTCTCTCTCTCTCTCTCTCTCTCTCTCTCTCTCTCTCTCTCGTTGTGATGCACGGCTTGTGTGCACTTTACTCATCTTTCTCTCAAACAAAAATACTTACAAGCAGTTTCTCCGTATGTGCCGACTATACGTCCTTCCTCTTTCCCTTTTGTTCGAACATCGAAGTTTATCATCGCCGCTGGTTTGACGCGACAATCGAATCGATCAAACAGAACTATATAAACAGACCTTTCATTCGCTCTCTCGCTGTGTGTGCTACTTCGCCGCTACAAAACTCGACGTCAAGCCGCTTGTAACACGGTGCTGCTGCGCGTTTTACCAGAAGTACCTCTCTTCGAGAGGTCTGTCTCTCTCTTTCTTTTTTTTTTTTTGAGAAAGAAGGGAAAAAAGCCTTTCACGAAACGATGCCTGCCATACATCTCATCTCTGCGTTCTCAGCTCAAAACACACAATTTACGAGTATTCAACATTCAGTTCGCATATTTACTCCCATTAAGATATCTTGGTTGACGCGCGTTAACGACATGCGAATCTGTTTGATCCGCAGGAATGGGGAGTGTCGGCAGCAACGTGACAGGGACGACGACGACAGATCCGACGACGTTCCTGCCAGATGCAACGCCGACTCTGAGCGAGCGCGAACAGCTCAAAATCGAATTCTACAAGACGTACGACGTCATGACAGGGGTGCGAATCGCTGCGACCCTCGGCGGCTTCTTCAGCTTAATGGTGTTACTGGTGGTTTACAAAAGCAGGTTAATATGTTGTCACAGGCGATAATAACACGCGTTGCGCGTTATTATTAAAATATAGCGAATTGTATAAGTTTTTGTCTTACTTTAATTACTTGATTCTCACAATTATTGTTTGAGACAAAGATTAATTTAACGCGAGATTTATCGTTATCACAACGATGTTACAATGATAATCGAAATTGAATTTGTCAGATGCAAAGCGAGCAAGCAGTTGGAAGACCCGGCGTTGACCGCGGCGGCAGCCGCTGCGGTCGCGGAAGCCGAAGCCGAAGAACGAGCGCTCGCCGCCGCTCTCGAAGCGATCGCCAGGTTACCGCCCAGGCCGGATCGTGGGCCAAGAAGATCGTTGTGCGTCGAGGTAAAAAAAAAAAAAAAAAAAAAAAAAAAACACCTATTCTTATGTCAGTGTTTTTTCGAATCTTTTTGTGTCAAGTGTTTCCAGTAAAAAGTTACAAAAATCCAATATTCCGTAAAACATTTCTTCACAGAGAGGAAACATCGAATACCGTTCGTACTCAAATAAAAACCGCTCGTGTCTACCACATTTTTTTTTCTTCCTGTAGAATATAAAACGCCCCGAGATTGCAAAACCCGATATTTCCCTCGAATGCTTCATTTAACGTTGCACCCAATTTATGTTAACCCCTTTCGCGAGAGCACTCGTAGCAGATAGAGACGATATTTCCGTTCAGATGAACCTGTCTCGTTCACCCGTGGTGGCACCTCGCTTCGCCTCGGTCGGAGGTGGCTACGACGCCCTGCTAGCACCGCCAATCAGACATCCGACGTTGGCTCCCCCCGTCGATCGCGATCACAGAAGATGCAGCTCAGTTACCTGTAGCAGTACCGGAAGTAGTTATCTGGAACGAAGGGGTTCGGCCATGGCGATGCCGTGCCTTCCGCCTCCTCCATCCTTTCCGCGTCACGCCGAGCCGTACGATGGGCCATGGGACTTATATTACCCTATCGATATCCAGGTACACGTTTCTTTGCACAAAACACACCCTTTCGGAAACTGTGTGCGCTCTTGCTTAATGCCTTCCTTCGCCAGCCCTTTCTCTTCGCGATCTGTGAAATTATTTATAAATTCTCCCCGTCTTCGCGGTATCCTGTCCTCTATGTAAATAATTATTATAGTAAATATTATGTGTGTAGTATAAATATTATAGTTTAGACGGTCGAACTCTACAGTAAGTTGTTTTACATATATTTCTCGAGATTATACGGTAAAAAACAAAATTGATCGAAAACCTTGGAAAAGAAAGTTTTTAGATTACATCGAGGCTAATTTATATGCTGAAAAACTTTTGTTGTTACGATATTGTATCAGGTAATACAGCCAACGCCGGACTTATCGCCAAGCGGTAGCGAGGCCGGTCTCTACGCCGGCGCGGTCAGCAACCTCGCGGCGACGTCCGGCAAAAGGGCGCCGTTGGCGTCGATGGGCAGCGTGGATCCTCCCGATCCGGACTCCAGGTCGCTCGGCTCCGACTCCGTGTTTCTGAAGAACGAGGACGAGGAGCAGTGCGTCGACACGGAGGACGAGGTCTCGGGCTTCTCCACGGACTCGGACGCGCCCGGGCCGAGCTGTCGGCGGTTCCTGCGGGTGCCTTCTAGGAAAAAGCGCGCCCTCGAAAAGTGGGACGGTTGCGCGGGCTGCGTGCCCAGGCGACGGGCCGGCGGCAAACCCTGCCAAGAGTGTATGACCATCAGTGCCGCCGTCGAAACCTCCAGGTAAAATTTCCCATAAAATTTCAGGCAAAAAAATTCACTTAAACAAATTACTTACTAAATAAAAGTGAATTATTTCAACTTTAAACTAAATCAACGAATTAATTTTACGTGTACAATTAATTTAAACTACATTTTTAATTGAAAATTTAGAATTTTGTGTAGAAATTTTTTTTTTTTTTTTTTTTTTATTTTAATTAAATAAAAATTTAAAAATGTCTTTATCTTCTTATTACGGAAGAAAAGACACCTTTTTATCTTTTCTATCGGCGAACTTTTCACATTAGGTCGCAACCAGCCTCAACTACCAGTAGCAGTAGCGCGGGCTCGCCACCGTGTTCACCGCCGATCGAGCTGAGGCACAGACCACCGCCAACACCGTTGACATCAATCCCGCCGATATGGTCCCAGGAAACGCTGTTCTAGGACGCGTATTTCGTAGTGAGCATTGTCCCTCGACCAGTTTTTATCAAGACGCGAAAGTTCAACCCAGAATGTCGATATACGAGGAAAACATTTGCTCGAAAAAAAACAAAAAAACTCGAACCACAGCGCTTTATCCGACTCTTTGTAATCGCTCTGAAACATATTTTTTTTCGCGGACTCCGAGTTCCATTCGGTCACAAGCGGACATTAACGAGAATTTATAGAGAAGCGACAATCATTGTAACGCAAGGTCGTCATAAAAATACAATCTCTCAGCGAATTTCTCACGAAATTATTATAAGAATATACAAAAAAAAAAAAATAATAATAATAATAATATACACGTGTGAATCAAATGAGCACCAAATGAGAAGCGAATAAAATTGCCATTTGGATTGTTGTGTAACCTTCATAAATTGAAAAGAAAAAAAAAACAAATGAGGAAAACTTTCCAAAGGACAGAAGTTAATCGCGTAACCGACGACGACGAAGAAACGGGCGAGACAACGCGGAAGACGACGGAGACGGCATTTTTCGCTGCGACGGCGAAGAAATATCTGAGATTTCCGATATTACGGCGGTTTCCCGTTTCCTGGAGCAAACCCATCTTATAGCGCGGTCTGGATCGAAGCACATTTCACGTCGTACTGTGCGATACACATTCCGGTGGCGAGTAGTACGAGAGAGACTTGAGGTCGGATTATCTCCGTCGATCGAGAACGGGAACGCGACCCGCAGCCGACGATGTTCCGCAGGATGAGGCCGCAGCGACGGCTGCTTTCAGAGAATTGGAGTCTACCTCAGATTTTATCTGCCGACATATATTTTCAGACGTTTCCCTGCGCTCCCCCGAAGCAAGAAGTTCGCCGAAACACAACACCGCACACATTCGCTCGCGTTATCCCAAGTTTCACTGCTTTACAATCCTATTAGCATCCAGCATCCCGCAACTCGCGCGATATCTCGCGAAGAAGAAGAAGAAGAAGAAGAAGAAGAAGAAGAA
>QVOB01001097.1:0-15456 GCA_014839585.1 Pseudomyrmex concolor | reverse complement strand
AAAAAAAAAAAAAAAAAAAAAAAAAAAAAAACAGCGAAAACAAAAGGGGCAAAAAAGAGAAACTAAAATAACGTAGCGAAATGGAAATAGTGGTAAATTAATAATTCCTCAATATCGTAAATCGCGCAATATACGCGAGGTTGTCGTTGCAGCGCCCGCGCGTAATATGCATTTTGCCAGCGTGTTATATATCGCGTGTTCGTGTGTGTACGCGCGCACATACGCACGTGGAGGAAACACGTGGAACGTGAAACTCGGCGAGACCATATTTTCTGATGAAAACGCGGCGGCGTTGCTGCAAGGTTGGTCGGGACGCGGTAGACGAGCGCACCGACAAATTATTAACGTGTCCATCGGGGCTTCGACTACGTAAATTCTCTTTCTCTTTCGTGCTCGCGCGCTCAGGTTCCACATACGCTCGAGAGCGATTTAAATAGACTGCGAATTTGCCGCTTCGTTGGATCGCGCGAGAAGATCGTCGTTTATGTCGAAGAAGACGACAACGCGCCGCTTCTTTTCTCGCGACAAACTCGCATGACGGGAGCCTCGAAATCGACACGAACGAAAGTGTCGATCGTTTCTGTCTGTTTCTCGTTTGACAACGAGAGGAAAAAAAAACCGCGTCTGTGTTAAATTGCACGTTGCAATCAGGAGAGAGTCTAGCGTGTCCTTCTCATGTTGTGGGATAGGTTTTCAGTGCGCGCACGCGCGCGCGCAAAAAAAATAGCCGCGTAATTTACATCTCGTTCATTTAACTTTTAAATCTTTTGAAATTGCTTGTTGTTTTTTATTTGCCTCTCCGGAACGTAATAACCTCGTCGTCGTGCAGACGAATGTTATTAATCATGCGACAGGCTTCCATTGCCTATTTGCGAATGAGCAAATAGCGCATGCGACGTGCGCGCGCGAAGGCCGCGCTTGGAGATTCTCCAGAAACACACGTCGTGTATCGTCGTCGGTGGTGGCTCGTCGAGCGAGAACTCTCGACGAGCATTACAATATTACGTCATCGTGTTGCGCCTGTGGTTTACGAGCTTGGGAGAGACGCGTAATGTGTCCCGGCGCGGAGTGGAGCTGAGCGCGCGACGACGACGACGACGACGGTGAAATAGCGTGCTTTTAGCAGACGGGGGAATAACAAATAAGGATGTAATAAAGCAGCTGAGCGCATTAGTTCGCAGCGCGATTTCCGGTAACTCGCGTACTCCGGGAAAGGGTTAAACGGTAAATATCCCTCCCGTTCTCTCAACCATCTCGAAATGGCTTTCCCCACTCGGAAAACGAGCCGTGGTTGAATACACGTTGTATCTCCGGAAATAACAGGTTCCTCAGATGTCCGGTCAGTCTGAAAAGAGAATGAAACAAGTGGAAACGTTGCCGAACAGACTGAATTTAACGTAGTTGCCTAATATTTGTTGCATCTTTAGTTTTATTTCGTGTGGACTTTAAATACTTTCGTATTTAAAATATTCATCCAACGTCTTAGTGACTGAATTGGTAAGGCGACGGTATGCGAGAAGACTGGATTCGATCTCCTGATCAAGGTGTTTTTTTGAACAGAAGTTTTATAAATTTTATAAGAAAGTGAAACGAGCAATTTACATATGTGCAAATTAAGCATCTTGAATGAATTTTCGAATTAAATTCGCTTCGAATTTCCATGCGTGTGTCAATTTACACGTTAAAAAAATTATATTTTGCCCGCGTCGCCTCGTAAATTTTCTACTGGACACTATACGGAGCTTGTATTCGTTAATAATAATCTTGTTTCTTATCCACTTCTTCGTCTTAAACGCGTTGTAAACATTTTTATTGATTTTTGCCGAGAAGAGTTGAGGAAATTTACGCGTCAGGTTATTTTGCAAGATCGAGAGCGAAACACCGTAGCGTAAAAAGTCGCGTGAACGCGATGCCGCGTTTTTGTCCGTAAATACCGCGCGATGTTTCACTGTATTTCCATCGCGGCGTTTCCTCAAACGAGGAAGCTTTACACAAGATTTCGGACTTTATCGCGCGGGCACAAAGGCCCGCCACGAGGGAATCAACTGCGCAATATTCCCGCCGACCGGTTTTTGCGGACTTATCAAGCGCCCGCGCGAGATAGAGAAAGAAACGATCGTCTTTTCTATACACGCGCGCGAATCCGTCGGACACGGTGGCTATCGATCGAGTGCAGTTATAGGTACGCGAAGTGGAAGGAAGAAGTGGAAGGAGCGTTGCATAAAGAAGCGCAGGAGAGGAGGAAAAATGCTGAGAAGAGAAACACGAGCGCGCGCTTGTGTGTGTGTGTGTGTGTGTGAGAGAAAAAAATTGCGAAGCCATAGTATTCCGGTTCTCTTGCGTTTTCTGTTCTTCTATGCGCTGGCTGCTGTTCCAGCAGGTCTTCCACATTGATATCCTTCGCGCTTCGTAATTTTCGCGCGCTGTCACTCGCAATTAGCGCGCGCGAGAACTACGCATGTCTCGTTCATTATAATAGACGAGACCATTATTAATATTGTTCTTATTATTGTCGAATGTGGAGATTCGCGCAGATAGAAACTTATCGATTCTCCCGCCGATATATCTTTGACGCGTTTTTTTGTCGAAATCGCCGATTCAATCTCGCGCATATTTCGCGCACTGTGCGTTCACATCACGCGACCAAGCGAGCCCTCAAATTGAAAATATCGACCGGATCGGTATCGCACGCGGAACGCATTTTCCAAAAGAGAACAGTAAAGAGAGTATAGCGCGAGGTGCGCGGGGGACGAGTGCGGAGGATAAATTGTTTTTCGCGCGACGATAAATCTATCGCTTTCAAGAGGAGCGGCGAGGAAGTTTATCGTTCGAGCCAGATGCGAAGTGATTTCGCGCGGCGTTCTGTTTCACCTCACCCGATCGTCGTCGTCATCGTCGGCGACAAAGAACAAGGCGGTGCCGCGGACTTCTCTCCGCTGTGGGTGGGACGGGAGGGAAGAAAGGAGCGTGGTGTGAGTGTGTTCGCGCGTATTCGTGGTTGTGTGTACACATTGTGTTGCGAGAGAGCCGGTTCGCGCGAGATCGATAACGGGTGAGAACTCGAGGCGCGTGCACGCCTCTCTTTAACTGCTCGCTAACGCCTATGAATTATTTACCGCCGTCGTTACCGCGTCGTCGTTCGATTCCGCGTCTCGTCGCGATTCCGAATTCGACGCGCGAACCGATTCCTTATTTCGAAATCGATCTCGAATCGCGCTCTACGTGCTCGGCTAATTCGCTCGCGCCCGTCGTCGCTCGAAAGCGACCAAAGAGACGAGGAGGAGACGCGCGTATGAACGAGCGAGCGAGACGAGACTAGTCAAGGCCATTTCGCGGATAAAAGCCGGCTGCGGGTTATTTATAGCCTATCCTCGTGATAGGAATAACTGCATGCCGTTTACAATAACACACGCTATTTTTTTTTTTTTTTTTTTTTTTCTTTTCTATGATACGACGCAGCGTTTTCCAGTGTGATCCGGACACCGAAACGTCACGACAATCGGTACGAGACCGACGTCTTTCTCGCGCAACAAACGCGGACATTCGGAGGTTTCTTTTATTTTTGCACGCGCCAGCTGAATCAGCTGGCGGACTCTCCTTTGTGTGACGCTCGAGCCGCGTTCCTCTCTGCGTTTTCGCCACGATCAGCGAAACTTTCGAAATACGCGGGAAGGGAAGAGGGGAAAAGACGCTTGAGGTCCTGGAAATGTTGCAATTCGCAAAATTCGGCTGTTTCGTCGTTACGTTCGCGCGTCCAAAATGTAATCACCGCATTATTTTCGTCTTATTAGTATCAAATTGGATCCGTAATGTGCTTCTCTCCACGCTCGGGTTGCTCCCGTTTAAATATATTGTGCGCGAAGTTAACGCAATAATTAATAGTGCGTTACACCGCGCGCGAGAACGTGTTGTGTATACACGCGGAGTAACAATTAATTACATCATGTTACCGCTCGCGCGCGTAACACAGATATATGTATGTATGTTGCAAACAATCGCTAATTACGAGCAACCGCTGAATTTTCCTCAAGTATGCGCCGTTATCAGGTTTGCTTTCGCAGAATGAACATAAAACATCGTGCGTGCATATAAACTTAAAGATTTTTCTTGGGTTTCGACTATTACTTCAATGCAAAATTAACGTAAAACTGATATCATTGCTTTCGTAACGTTTTCACATGTTAGACTCGTGTCGAATTCAGAACTTAACATTTTGGATGTAACTTAAAAATGTAATATTATTTCGAGTGCTTTTAACACAAACGTTTTAATTAATCTCCATGTTAATTCAACATTTCAAGAAAAATTGAGATAAATCTTGAAATAATCATGAACTCTGACAGACAAAATAACCATATTTATAAAATAAAGTATTATGTTAATTACTTGATATTTCTGGTTTGTCGACATATGAGTTAATTTAACTTAAAATCTGGAAAAAAAAAAAAAAAAAAAGTCTCAGGAGATTCGTTAAAATTAATTAACTTAAAATTTGTATAGAATGTCGCAGAGAGTCCACTAAAATTAAAATTAACATTTTGTTTATTTTGTATAATTGTAAGAATTTATTCGTGTTATGTTTATTCGCGAGAAAGAAGTTACGTGATAAAATAAAATGATTGACAACAAAGAATACAAAAAGGAGATAAATAAACGAGAAAAACGTGTGAAAAAGAAGATGGACTAGAACCTTCTCTAATGTGAGAAGCGGGCGTAAAAATAGAAGTGTTTCTCTCAAATTCTTATCGCGCCGCTTATCAAACGCTTCTCGTGACAACGTTTACGGTCCGGGCCCGTATCGTAGCTACAAATCCTTCAATTTTATCCCGCGGACAAACGATACTTACGCGCCGCCGCGGTCTCTCCTTTATATACTTGCTGCTTTTTCCGATTGATTCCAGAACCGCGATTGACCGATCGGCCGTCTTTTATTCGGATGTAAAAAGTGCGTCTTTATACGCGTCTTCTATCGCGATCGGTTTGGATTTCTAAATCGGAACGGAGATCTTTGTGCCTCGCTTATCGGCATAAACGAGAGCCGTATAATGGCGGCCCAATTCCGCGAATAGCTCCCAAATAGCCGCGCAAAAGGCGGCGGCGCATCGGCTTTACGAGCGAGGAAATGCTTTTTTGTTCGAATTTTCTCGTATGTAAATGTCGATCTCGCGTAAAGACCGACGAGATGTCTCTCGTCGTTTTATTTTTATATTTTCCTCCTTCGCGCCAAACATTTCGTTATCAGAGTTCGACATTTCTTTTATCTTCCGACACAGGTCGGAAGATAAAGCTCGTGGAAATCGGTTTTGCGCGCGGCCGATAAGCGGATGGATCATTGGTTATAGCTCCGATTGAGAAGAGAAGAAGTGGCTACGACTTAAAATTTTGTTAATACACATGACGCGCGCTTTCCCGATCGCTACTTCACACGATACGCTCGTTTCCGATCGAAGTTCATCTTCGACCGCATTATCTATCCGAAGAAACACGCAACTTGCTTGTGAAACGTTTGTCGACAAAACAAATACAATCCGACATCGTCGTGTAAACGATACTGTTGTCAGCTTTAAATTCTTCGATATCTTCGGGACTTCGTGCGTGTCATCTCAACGATATCGTTGAAGATGATATAAACTTTATTCAAATACTTACAAAGTTGTTTTTTTTTTCTAAAAGAGGAAAAGTGACTTATCTACTTGGCGATTGGTGTAAAAAAAAAAAAATTATTGACGCGCGTGGAGACTCTTGGATGTTTCACGCGAATGTCTCGCACGCAATCGCATTTTCGGCAGGCAAATAATTTCGTAACTAGATTTGAAGACACGTGGCTGCGCGCACCCGTGAGGAACGGCAAGCTTGAAGAGAGGCGAGGAAGGGAAGACGGCGGAGAAGGAAGAAGAGGCGGAGAGAGAAAACCTTCGCGACGCGAAGAGGTGCAACCGACGTTGGGAGGATACGTCACCGGAAGCAAGATCTTGCGATAGGGATAACGGTACCGAGAAAACGGCACGGACTGTCGTCGCAGTTTACTTGGCGAAACGCCTCTTCGCGCTCTCTTTTTTTCCGAGATATCCTCGCGATTTCGATACCCACTCGGAATCTTATCTCCGTTCGCTTGATAAGCTCGACTTGGTGCGTGCGACCGGCCCATTGCGGTCTTTAGCTCCGAGTTTAAATCCGTCTTGGGATTTTTTTCCAAATCGGTTTCTTTCAATCTAGAATCTGTCGATTGAAAAGCAAACTAAACTTTTCGTAGAAACAATAATAGGTAAATCAATAATACGTAAAACGAGAGCAACAGTAACAGTGAACTGTTATTTGTCAACAACAGTAATAATATTATTGTTACTGTTATTATATAAAAATAACAGAAGATTGAGTGATGAGCGGATAGAGCCATTAAAAAGTCAAGTCGAGTTAAAGTGGACGTTTCGAAAAATCAGGAGAGAGACGGTGAGAATCTTCTCAGGACCGACGAACAGAGGGACTGTACCGCTAAGCGACGCGTTTAATTAGCGTCAAGACCCGCTATTTTGTATCGCGTGTATGAAACATAATCGCCTGAATGCGTAATTGCCACATGAGGGAGGAGGCCGGTAGACGGGGAGAGAGAGAGAGTGTGTGTGTGTGTGTGTCTTTGATTTCTGTAGCGAATCGCCAGCTATTCCTCCAACTTTGGAAACTTGCCGGCGAAGTTTCAACCCCCGTGTCAACTTTTCGACGGAGCGGATCGGCGCAAGCGATACTCACTCGCGCGCACGTGCAATGCGCGCGTTACAAGGGGAAGTGTAGAAGTAGCGCGAAGAGGAAATGCGGGGGTTTCAACGACAAAGACAAAGCATTTCCAGCCGCCGACATTTCCACCATTTCGAGCGGTTTTTACCGCGCCGAATCTGCGATGTGTTTCGCGCAAATAAAAAACGTTTTAATTTCTGACTCGCGATCGTCACCGCACGCAATCGATCGCAATCGCAACTCGATCAAATCGATCGCTTTGCTCGTCATTTACCGGAAGAAATTCGTATCGGATTAAACAGAGAGAGAGAGAAAGAAGACAAAATGTCTCGAGATCGCGCGGGAAACCTGTCGCACCTGCCCCGTCGAGGTCAGGGACGATCCTCGGTCGAGATAAACTCGAGAAGGCAAGGCAAAGCAAACTGGTTGGTTCGCTACTGCAATTTTCAGCACGATCGGCGACGAAGGTCGGAGCGCTTGCAAAAGTTCACGATTTCTTGCGGCGCAAAACATCATATTCTCCGCGAGACCGTTAATCGGAGGAGGACAGTTTTCTGGACGGTATAATATCAGGACGCTAAAAACACACCTTGTACATATAAAACTCGCGTACATGAACTTAAAGTCGCGATGCTGTATTTGTGTATCTTCCAATCAAAAACCGCGAACAGTCGTGAATGAGAATGCCGGGCACGAAAGGGAACTTGTTGCCTCGTTAGAAGTTCTTGTACGGCGCCGTAGATATTCATAGGGGGTAGGGTGGTAGTATCGTACACGTAGATCGCGCGCGCGCGCGGCAAGAGAGAACTTTAATAAATTCTCGGACAAGTTCGGCGTAAATTTACTTGGCGGTTGAATTTACACGACGACGGGGATGCGGCGAACAAAGAGCGATTATTAATCGATAGCGGCGATAAATTTGTACGCGGCGCGGCTCCGTCCTCTTCGCCGGAACACACGCGAGATATATACGGCGAGACGTGCCTCTGACACACACGCTGAGTTTACATTCTCCTTTGACCCGTATAATCCTCGCGTCCGATTAATTCCATGGCTCTTAATTACGCCGTTTAATCGGCGTAATTAATCGCGCGGCACGTTTACGCAGCAGAGTCGCGCGCGCCCCTCAGTTCCCTTCCGAGTTTGCTCCCGTTTGTTCGCAATGGTGAACACACGTGCGCGCGCGTGTGTGTTCGTCGCTAAATATCGAGTATTAAATTTATCGAGCCGATTGTGATCGCGAGATGATCGACGCGTTGGTGAAGAATCTCTTTCGATTGACAACGCGCGCGAATTGCAACAACATTTCCAATTCGATGTTTCGCGGAAATGACTTTATTTGATTTATGTTTTAATGAATATACAAATTCGCGGCCGCGCTTTTTGACCGTTACGTCAGATCCCGGGCGCAAATAGAAATGACGTTGTGTTTATTATTCGCGCCGATACAAATCTTTGATCGCGCGCGAACTCTCGTCGATCTCACGCCGCGTTTGATCTCAACGTCGAATCTCACGATATTGTTATTTTCGATAATAAGCAGAGGCGGCTTTGTGCGACGCGCAACAGGCTTATGTGACGCGGCGCGAGCCGTTATCGATACGAAGAGCCGATTATGATAACGATGTGTATACATAATCGTTTACTGGAAACAGAATCTGAAGGATTTGCAAAGAAAGAGAGAGAGAGAGAGAGAGAGAGAGAGAGAGAGAGAGAGAGAGAGAGAGAGAGAGAGAGAGAGAGCGCGCGAAACGATTCGCATTTTCTTATCGAGTTGGAAATGCAAATGTTTCGCGCGCGAGGAAAACGGGTCGCGTTTTTACGTAGACAATTTCCTGGAACAGATATAAACGCCGCCGTCGTCGTCGCGGTTGAGATAATAAAACTGCGAAAGTTTGCGGCTCGGAACGGACGTGCGTTTTTTTCGCGCTCCGGACGATAATCCCGCGAGATGAATGCGGCGCGGATTTGCACACAGCTCGACGACCTCTCTCGTGTGTTTTCAACGGCGAACACGCGCGCGCGCGCGCTCGTCTCGCTTTCGCTTTCTCCTTCGCGTGCCATCTCGTAGTAACATCTCGCGAGAAGCGAACTTCCTCCTCCCACGAGGAGCGGAGGAGGATCGGCCGTTGATTTATATAGCGACGCCGGTCGTCCCGGAGCGTATCGATAATTTAATAATAGACGCCGTAACGTCTATTGTTGCCCGTGGATATAACAGACGTCGGGGAACATGACATCGCGGGCGAATTGACACCGATTCGATCGTTCGGACGATCGTCTCTTTCTCTCTCTCTCTCGGATCGCGAAGCCGTTCGAGAGGACGTCGCTTTTCTCCTCCCTCTTTCTTTCTCTGTCTCGTTCCCTCTCGATCCGAATAAAAAGTCCTCAGAAAAGAGAAAGAAAGACGAAGAGGGAGAGCTCGTGTAACGAAATTGCTCGTTCTAAAACCCGGAGGAAACCGGTTCTCGTGTACAGTCGCGAGTCAGGTCTCGCGTTCGCCTCGCGTGCGCGCTCGCGCGCGGTGTAGATTCCACTCTCGGATACACTCGTGCAGGTATACACGTCTCCGCACACCGGGGAGATACCTGAGAGGAGGTATACGGAGGTGGGTATATCACGTCGGTTTTCCGATTCTTTCTCTCTCTCTCTCTCTCTTTCTCTCTCTGTCTTTCTGCGGAGGCAGCGACCTTGCGAGAAAGAAGAAGGGGGGGTGTCTCCCTCGCCGTGTTCGTCGATCGCTGCGAAATCGCATCGAGGAAATCACGGAATGCTAAAAACACACACAAAGAAGAAACGGCGTGCGTGCGTGTGCGCGAAACCTTCAACTCTCCGTTCGCAATAACGCGATGACGATTGCTAATTACGGCTAACTGATTCAATTACGCCGCGATACGTAGTTGCGTGTCTCGCCACTTTTCGGGGAAGGAGGGAGGCTCTTCCCGCCGCGGAACATCGTTCGTGACGGGGGGGGGGGGGGAGGGGAACCCGCGAGTCCTTTGTTTCGAGCGCGCGCGCGCTGCGGGGCACGCATTACGATTCATTATAATGAAGATAGTCTGCGAGCTAGTCTGCCTTGAAGTATAATGAGCCGATTATATACGGACGCGCGCGGCGAGACTTGTCTTGATTATAATGAATTCGCCGAGGACGAAGGGGGGAATACGAGCGCGCATCTCTTCCCGGATGCGCTGCGGATGCTGACGGTTCGTCGGCGCGGAATTCGAGAGCAAGAAGCGCCGCAAACGACGTGTGTGTATCGGCAACGGACTTTATACCGTTACGCGTTTCCGCAGTAAAGGAGCAGCGACATCTCGATCGACCGGTTTTGCTCTTTAAATCTTTTTTTAAAAGCGGAAAGCGCGATTGCTTGTGGATTTTTCCCCTCCCTCACTTTTATACGTCGCGTCGCGCAAAGTCGCTTGGATATTTTTTTTTCTCGCTCGATCTCCGTTAAGGGTCGCAAAAAATCTAATTAAAAAGTAAAGCAGTCGGCCCGCTACGCGCGCATGAAAGTTTACGCAATCTCATTAATCACTTTCGTTTCTCTTGCGTCCGTTGTACGTCTGTCAGAGATCCGCTTTGTTGCGCGGAGATCGCGCGTAAAAGTACAAAGGCAATTGTGAGAACTGTTTTTTTTTCTCTCTCTCTCTCTCTCTCTCTCTCTCTTTCCCTTCCGAACTGTTTTAGCACGCGCGCGCGACACACATGCGCGGCAAACGCGTTAAAAGGCCTTTGCTCGTTCCGTCACACTCGCCGCCAACTTCTCGATATCGGACACGAGAACGGGGGAGAAAGAAGGGAAAAAAAGTGCGGCGTGTGAAAGAGCAGAAATGCATTCGCCGCCGCCGCATATAAACGCATTTTATCGAACGGTTCGCACGAGCTCCGCCATTCCCGAAAATTCAATCTGAAATCCGAGAACTTTTTTTTTTTTTTTTTTTTTTTTTTAATCAAATATCTACGGAGAAAATTCTCTCAGGCTCTTCTTCGGGAGAAGACAGAAGCTCTAATCAGAAGTATGGAATTTTATCTCTCTCTCTCTCTCTCTCTCTCTCTCTCTCTCTCTCTCCGCATTCCCTTCTCATGAATATTCCGGTGCGTTGGTTGACGCGCCATTGTCGGTCTATCACCGTGTCGTCGACGACACATTCTGGACGAGTCTGATTGATTAGAAATCAACAATTCGTTCGGGATCGAAACAAAGAACGTTTCAATGTTTCGTCGTGGGATGTTGAAAGTTTCGAAAGCTCGACGCTCACGCAAGGACGATCTCGTGTAAAACACCGACGAGGATGTATTTTACTCCGGGCGCTTTCTCGAGATAACGGTCTGCGAAGCTTAATGCAATTATTAATCCGAACGCGATCATCATCATCATCATCGTCGTCGTCGTCGTCGTTCGAGCGATCGTTTTCGCGTGACTTTAAAACCGAGATTAAACCTTTCGCGAAGTTTTTGATGGATCACCTGGCATTACAAATTGCCGCTTAATCCATCAATCCAAGTTCAGCAGTTGCGCCAATTATTTTAATGTTTTCGCATCTCTCTCTCCTCTCGACGGAGAGCTTCGCGGCGGCGTTTGTTGCGCGCATCAATATTTCGATTTCACACTGCTTCGCAATTTCGAATTCCGAGAAACGCGAAACCAAACGTTAATTGGAGCGTTCCTTCGGCGAAGTCTCTCTCTCTCTCTTTCTCTAATTAACAGAACTTGCGAGATTAATCGCCTTGTAAATTTCCGACGAGCGATTGAACGGCGATTAATAAGTTACCGCCGGTATCGCCTCTCCCGCGTTTTTCTTGTTCGCGATCGTTTGTAGTTTCGATATCTGTGTAGTTGTTGCAATTCCGAGATGGAATCGAACTTTGATCGGCGGTTCTTGGCCGCGAGGCTCGCGTTCTCGCGACATCACAACATTATTGCGTGTGACAGTAGCACGCGATATAGTTTACCTGTTTATAACCCGGACGTGTTATCTCGTCGTCTCTCTACACAGCCGCACGAGACTTACGGAAATCTTAACACTTTGCCGTTTCGTCTCGCGCGATAAAAAGCGGTCATTAGATAAGTACGCGGACGGTAATTAAACGCGTCTTGTGACGCGCGAGAGAAATCGCGAATAGCTCGTTCAAGGTCTCGCTTGACGACGTTGTGAAAGAAGAAGAGGAGAGGCGCAAACCCGAGAGACGAGACGAGACCGAGCCTTTGCTAACTCGAGCGTCGCGTTTATTAATGCGCGCGCGCTCGCGCTCGTTACGCGATGTAACGGCGCTCTCGAGCTTCTCTCTCTCTCTCTCTTCTTCCTGCGTTCTGTTTTCTTCTAGCTTTCGGCAACCGATCGCGCCGCGCGCGATACATCCGGTCGGTTGTGCAATTTTCTCCCCGAGACCGTGAGAAAACAATGCTGCGAGCAACGCGCGCGAAATTGCGTCCGTGGTGTTTTTGTTTTTGACGTGATGGAAAAACAATAATTTCCACGGATAAGATAATTCCTTGAGAGAGATGATCTCAAGTTCGTAAATTCCTCCAACTCAAATGTGTAAATTCGCGCAAACCGATTGCGCAAGGTATATTGTGCAGAGCGATTACACTCGATTTTAATTTTCGAAATGTTTAATTTTCGACTTTAAATTCTCTTCACAATGTAACACGGAGAAAAAGTTTTATTATTATATAGTCAGCAAGAAAAAAACTTGTCGAATCTGTTGAATTTTTGTTTCATTAAACGTTGCAACAATAAAAATCTCAATGAGCTTAGCAATGTTTTTTCTAGTCTGGCAAATCTTTTTTTTTTTTTTTCGTGTATAGTAACTGATTTTTTGCTATTCTAACAAATTGTTCTCTCTGTGAATATATTTTAAAATAATATACGACGATTTTGGCAGATTCAAAAAAAGATTACTGTCAGAAACGACAAAATAAATATAAAAAACGTTAAGAACGCAGTTTAGGTTAACAATAATTCTAGGACAAAAGAAATAATCAAAAATAGACAAAGGACTAATACGAGAATCAATGTGCACAGGATATCCACATAGGGAAATGTGATTTTATTGTAAAGTATTTCGATCCTCTTGTTTGTGTGATCTTCCGCGTCTACTAATTTCACGTGAATTGCGCTGTTCATCGAAGGGATTAGAAGTGTACATTTTTTTTTTTTTACGTGTTACAAGTTCGCGATTTATCTCGTTCCACGCGAATCACATTTCGTCGAGCTCTCTTCACTTTGCTTTTTTCTTTTTCTTTTTTTTTTTTAATCCGTCCGGGAAATTCTCCGAGCAACTTCGGAGTGTCTCAAAATGCCCATTCCGTTTTCCCGGAAGGAGACAGAGAGATATGGGCGTCATAAATCACCCTTCTTCATCGCCACCGGGAAAATCTAAAGCGACGAAGAGGCGTGTATATCTGCCGGTAATCGTAGACAGGCACGTTATAGTCTCGAAAGGGTTAATCCATCACCGAATCGAAAAATAGTCGAATCTGGCATCGCGCGGTGATATGTATCGCGGAGTTGAAGAGGAAGTTGGAGAGAGGGTTGTGTGGAATTGAATACAACGAAAGGGAGAGGTCGGCGCACGTCGGCCGGCAGAAATTGAAACGTCGCGCGGAAATTGAACGGCACAGTGCGGGCGAGCGAAACCTTTCCACGGCATTCGTGTGCAACGCGTCGTCGTCGTCGTCGGCGGTTCCTGACGCGGAAATGGAAGCGTCGCTTGTAAACCCTGAAAACCTTATATAAATCAACCGAGAGCGCTCGATGCGAGAAACCCCACATCTTTTCGGATAATCACGTTCCCGATTTTATCGGTGTGGCTAACACCCTGTCGTTATCACGCGAAGGTTCGCATTGTCTCTTTCCTCGTTCCCCTTAACCGCGGCAATAAGGTTTTATGTCCAAGAGGGGGAGGAGCACGACTCACGAGCCCTAAAAAGTTCCGAGAGATCTCCCGCGCGCAACGGCGAGTTTTTGATAAGTTTTTCATATCCACAGAGGACGCGATTAAACGCAATTACGCGCGAATAAGATCGAAATTTTTCTTCTTCTTCTTTTTTTTTTTTTTTTTTAATTTTAAAGCAGTTTCGAAAGTTTGAGAAAGAAACTGCAATTTTGATCGTAAAATAGAAGAGGTAAAGCAGTTATCGGAAAACGTGATCGCTTCCCCGCCCGACGTTACGTCGTAAACACTCGGCTTGATCGTTTTACAAACTCGAGATAAAAAAGTGGCCTGGGAAAAGAGGCTTTGGGAATTGCCTTACGTCGCGAATTTCAGATATTTCCACTCCGCGCGATATATACCTAGTACATCTCATTATCGTGCACATGCGCCCGCGTCGTTTCTCCCCGACTGTCTCTCTCTCTCTCTCGCTCTCTCTTTGTCTCTCTGCCCCGACCAATCTTCGTCCCGCTTTTCGTCCGTGACAGGTCCGCAACAGTTTGCCACTTACCGGCGTCTTTCGCTCCCCCGGCTATAACCTTCTCTCATTAACGTCCGTTACTTCGCACTCGATTCCACACCCGGAACCGTCTCGGAATCGCCTTTCTCTCTCGTTATTACGCCGGCTTTGAGCGAGGATGAGCGCGAGGATCCGCTTCCAATGCCGTTTCTCCTCTATCGCTAAACTGACGCGAAATGTGTTTAATTCGAAGAAAGAAACTAGTAAAGAATAAATCTCCAAGAAAATAACAATTCAGAGACAAAAATCGATGCAACCTCTCGCGCATTGACCCCGAGAGTTTTTACGAAGTCTTTTGCATAAATTTGCAAATTGTTTTTTTAATCTCGGGTTGAAGTAAAATTGTCTCTCTCACGTGTAAAATAAAAAGGCGCCGATGCTGGAAATATCGCTTAAAACGAAAACATCCTGGCATCGATCAGCTTCCGATCAAATGCTCGCAACCTTGCTCTATAAATGTGTTTGATAAAGGATATGTGTGTGTGTGTGTGTGTGTATTTTCTTGATCATGCGTCACCACTTTCCTCGACACGGCATGAACCAGTGCCCTACTGATCCACATTCGACTTTTATTTCGAAGCACGTGGCGATCCTTGGAAAGCCACGGGAATTAAGTTCGATAACGTGATTGCGCGCAGGAAATTCTCCCTCCGGACTTAATGGAATCCGGAGGATCATTACACGCGATAGTCATTTCGCGAGTTTAATTTTACTTCGGAAAAATTTTATTTCTTTTTTTTTCTCTCTCTCTCTCTTCTCTCGTAAGAAGAAGAAACGCTTTAAGGACAATTTTCTCGGATCAAGCGGCGCTCTCTCAATATACTTTTCCCTATCGCGTTCCTTCGGATTCGCATTCGCGAAACGGGGACACTCGGAGGCTCTCGTTTTCGAAAATGCGCGATCGATCAAGCGCGTTCGGAAAAAACGGAACGTTCGCGATTTACGATTGTGGGACGTGCGTCGCGCGATGAATTGTGTGTCTGTTCACCTGCGTGTCGTCGCGGAAACATTATCGTCTTTTACTAGGTCAGCGCGCGGCGTGCGCGCGATCGATATCTTCACCTTGCCGAGACACGAGCGTGCACACCGGCGATCTGACCCACTGACCCACAAAGCAGCGGCGGCAGCGGCGGCGGGTCGCCGAGAACGAGGATACGAGAGAGGCTCGTGCGCGCTGAAAACCGGACCGACAGCAGCGGATCGGGGGCGGCCCGATGGGATCAGATAGAACGAGACTCTCTCTCTCTCTCTCTCTCTCTCTCTCT
>QVOB01001094.1:0-15936 GCA_014839585.1 Pseudomyrmex concolor | reverse complement strand
CTAACAGTTGATCAATAAAAATCGAAAATGTGTAAACGCGTTTTGACGCAAAGTGTATGTATATATTATATATGAATTTTCAGCTTTAAGACAATTTTACGAAATATTTAAGTTCGCTAGTGAATATGTAAAGAATGGCGTAGTTGAATATATATTCGAGACACCCTGTGCATATTTTTACGGAGGTTGCACAGATATATATTATAGAATAAACTTGTGTATATACGTGTGCGCATATATACGCGGAGACAGCTGAAGCTTTGTGCGTGGCGGTGAAAGGGAGCGTCTGCACCCTCTTCCATATCCTCCACCGTTCCCCTCGCGCGTTCTGGTCTTCCTCCTTCTTCGTTTCGCGAAACGAAGTGAAAAAGTACGACTTTAGCTCGACCATAGAAATCGCGCGCCATCGCGTAGGCGAGTGAGACGGAGAGAAGATCGTTGTATGCGCGCGATGAAATTTGAGTTTACGCTTGCACAATTAACGCCACCTCGCTCCCGAGGCAAGTTTATCGCACGCGACGGAAAATGCGCTTTTCACGGCTATCGCCAAGTTACTGCCCTCTCACCCTCCCGTTACCTTCCGTTTATTCTGTCTCGCGAAAGTCGCTTAAAATTGGGGCCAATTGTTATTTAAACTTTCATCGCGTGAATTTTGTGCCTCCGGTTGAAAAAACAAAAAAAAAACAAAAAAAAAAAAAGAAATTATTCCAGAAAAGTTCTCTTTCACGCAAATAATTGATCGAAGAATCTGCGATCAAGCAGAAAAGTAGTTATGGATTTCCTAGAAAATATCGTGCCTCGTTTAGCGTAATGAATATAAATTGCGGCAGAGTTGATTATTGCAACCGTTGCATGCAGTTCGCGAAACTCTGCTCGCGAAGGGAGATTCAGTTCTTCGATCGCGAATCGGCAGCACGCTCGCGCGTTCTAAAAGAAGCGGAGAGGCATCGTAAAAAAAGTCGGCCGTAAAACTGGCGTTGCAGTTGAGCAATGCGTGCATAATACCAGCCATTATTTTCTCGCGCGCGCGCGAGTCTTCCTTTATTATCTTTCTTTATACTCGATACGCTACAGATCGTAAAGATCGCGGCAATAAAAAATATTATCTTGCGCGCAACGTTATGCGCCTAAAACTCTTTTCCCTCTCCTTCTATTTCTCTGTCTCTTTTGCTTCTTTCCTTACTCCCCTTACTTGAACATACTTTAATTGCAGTTAGTTGCTGGCGCGTAAAAGAGAGAAAGACCGCGCGTGCGAGCGGAAAGAGAGGGAGAAAATAAAAGTTTTATTTTATTTTCAATGGGACACACTAATTACACTTAGTACCTGGATAGCATAATTAAAGTACGAGTTTCGCCGACAAGTTTCTCCGCGAGTTTGTCGCCGATGACGAAGTTCGCGCGCGCTCGGCGAGATAAGTCGATTCGCGGGATGGCATTTCGAAGAGGGGAAGGTGTCGATCGATCGATCGGTCGACGAGATCGAGCCGGTTCGGACGGATCGTCCTTAACCCTTTTCCCTTCTCCTTTATTGCTGCGCTCGCAACCAAGCCTATTGTTCGACTTATCGGCCTCTGCCACGTGCTTTACATAATGGTGGTGTTGAAAATGCGGTTTAACGATATCTAAACATGAGTAGCCGAGCGTTTTAACAGGGGTTTGGGACCGGGAATGGCTCGTGGCGCGTTTCGCCGAAATCCCCTTCGATACGACGCATCGCGAACGAGCAGAACCGGATATACTGCGCGTACTGTTCTCACCCCCTGTGGGTGAGTTGCATTCTCCCTCCCTTCTTCCTCCTCTCTCTCTCTCTCTCTCTCTCTCTCTCTTCACCTCTGGTTTCTCGCGATGCGTTCGTGCGCACGCTGTGAGGAACAGATATCGGTTTACATGCGAGCGATTATTGCCTTATACCCCGAACCCGAAACGTTACGCTAATTGGCCCGGACGAGCCACTTCGCGGCGTGTATCTCCGGCGAGCCAGGCGCGAATCATGTTTCTTTGGTGAGAAATAGCGGTCGCTCGCGGCGCTCACCTGTCGTAACCTTCGTATAAACGACAGCGATACAGATGTAACTGTCGCGATTTTTTACTTTTCAAGATAGGTTTATCGATTTGTATTTCTCTCCAAGTGAATTATACAGATTGCCTATGTATGAAGATCGTATATGCAAAATAATTTCAGATTACAATAAAATTAACTAATTCACATTTTTGGCTTTATAGGATATCAATGTAGATTATTTCCACATAATCAATAAGTCTTTCTCGTATTCCATAAAAATTATCTTGTTACTGGCATTTTAGCGAACAGTTTTTGATGGTTTTATTCGCGCCAATCTTATTGTTAGATTTCATGACGATTTCAAACAACGTTCGAAATATCGTTTCTTCCGAAACTGAGTTTTTAGTCGTAAACCGCAACTGTGTAAAAAGGAATGAGATTGGCGGAACCGCGTTGCAGCTGTTTAGCCACATTCGAACTTGTAATTCGCGAAACAGATATGTGCTAGGAAAGGTCAGTAGTGATAGAGTAGAAAAAGAAGAAGAAGAAGAGGAGAAAGACGGACGAACAAGCTGTAGAAAGAGAATCGGAGAGCGAGCAAAGAAGAAACTGATCTGGCCCAATCGTAAATCTTATTTAGCCGCAGTCGGTCCTCGAAACATTTCGTAATTGATTAGTCGGCGGGCGCGCAAGCAAGCAAGCAGCGGATATCTAAATTACACCCATCTGCCGGAGCCAATCAAGCAATTATCCGTAATTTTATATCGGTCCGAATATTATATTGTATTATGCGCCCACCCTTACGCCCACCGACTCTAATTCGCGGCGCCGGCTGTCATTACAGTGTGCCAGCGACACACCGAAGCGACGGAATCGTAACCTCGTGATATACGAAATAAGAAAACGACAAAGACAATCGCGTTCCTGAAAGAAATTGTTTGCAGGAATAAAGAGAATGTATACGTGACGATTATGTATTTAAAGAAGTCGCTCACATAAGTGCTGAATAAATTTGTAGATGAATAGATACGTAGGTGATGTATTCTAAGACGTTCTCTCGAAAATAGTGTGTGTGTGTGTGTGCAGGTAGATGAAAAACATATATGATGTTAATCTAACATTTAGAAGTAAAAAACCGATAGTTTAAAAATTTTTGTTTTCATAATCTTCTGCATTTATATAAATTTTTACAAAATAAAATGCGGATCACGAGATATAACGAGCTGAGATAAAATAATTATATTACTGTTTCTCGCACTTGGCGAAATCGACGCAATTATTTTGGAAAAATCTCGTGAAAACCTAGGCGTATGATAGTAATTCGAAGTTAATTCCTGCATACTGCCGTTGGGGAGCGAGACCTGTGTCCGCGGAGTTTCATTTTCAGCTCCCGCATTATGTTGTTGAGCGGATGTAACGATTTAGGTAATTTTGCTAAATACATCGATTCGAGATAATTGGGAATTATTAATTCGCGGTATGCGCCCGCCGGTAACAGAAATAATTTCATTCCGACGCGCGGATCGCATCCGGCATACGCCGTGTTCGCGCTGCCAAACGAAGAGAAATCATGACGCAGGGTGGGACCGCCACGCTTCTCCCTTCTCCCCCCGCATTCTGCATCCCTTTTTCCTTGTTGTCGGCCTTGATTGATCGAATCGATCGCGTGATACGGCAGTTGGCAAAATGCGAAGAGAGTTGCGTCTGTCGCTGCTGGTGTCATCGATACGTTTGATGAGATCAAATCAGGGACACAGTTCATGAGCGAAACATCAAAATGCACGCGTACGTTTCTTATCGTCTGTTAATTGACAATAAATGTTATTTTAAATTAAAATCCAGTGATTTGTATCTTGATCGCAATAATATGTTGTAATATAAATGTACATTCATATAGAAAAAAAATCAAGAAGCATTATAGATAATGCATAAAATCCGCATAAAAAAAATTAAAGTAATCAACTCAAATTTACAAATATTTTATTTCTCCGAGTGTTTTTCAGAAATTTTATTTCTTTTTTTATTTTTAACTTTTACTAAACAGGCGCTGCAAACTCGTCGGCGTGTTTATCACAGATCGAGAAGTCCCTTCGTAACGAAAGCACGATAATCGACGCCTCGGTTGCCTTCTTCTGACAGATCTCAATTAGAAAGCCGCCGCTTGACATTCGATCGAGTGCCTGGAATTTTTCTTTCTGACCTACTATCGGCCCTTTTATCCGACATTTCCCTCTTCTTCTATCTTTCTCCGCTCTCTGATCGTCTCTGTCTAGAAACGAAAGCCGAATAAACTCCGCTGTTGACGTTTCGACATAAATTCCGTTCGACTGCGTGATGAAAATTAAAGTGCAACAGACAAGGACAGTAAGAGAGAAAGAGAGAAGCATCTACAACGAAATGTTCGGTAAAAACGAAGCCGACCAACGTAGCTCATGGCTACGTCACGAGTTAATGAACATCTATCGCAAGTCGAACCAAACTCCCGCCCGTCTCTTTTTTTCTTCTTCGTGTGCGAGCAAATATTCTATGGGAAGCAAATATGTCGAATCGTTTCGCCCACGGCGATCGTAAAGAGACTCGAGGTTCGAAGGAAAACGTTCAAGAGCACGCGGAAAAAGTCCGCGAAACGGGCCTCCTCCAATTGGCAGACGTCCGCTTTCGCCTCGGCGATTTCAAATCCGCTGATTGATATCTCGCCGCGGGGGAAGAATTCTTCGTTCTTGAATTCTCGTTTTGCCGCGCTTGATGAATTTTCGAACAAACGAAGGAAATCCGCACGAGCTAATTAATTCGATAAGACGGCGCGACTGGAAATGTCAACGTGATTTTATTTCGAATGTGAGTCTTCACGATAATCGACTTATTTCAACGAGATATATAAGAATGAATTGCGCGCTTGTTTCGTTTTGCAGTTTTCGCGAATGTCGCATCAATTCGCGTTTCGCATGATGGCTCGAGAAATCGAATTTCCGTAGCAATCATAGATTTGCGCGAAATTTACTGGCCCGAGCGACTAATAAATTCTCGGCTCGAAAAAAAAAAAAAAAAAAAAAAAAAAATAACCCAAACCTCGCAATTTTGCGAGTTCGATGACTTACGACGGGCGCTTTTTTTTCACAATACGAAACATCTGTTCGTAACAACTGCTGATCTCGTCGCGTTATTCCACGACTAGTCAATCATGTTGGATATGATTACGATTGCCATTTCCTCGAGCATAATATTAAATGTAAAAAAATATGATCAATTAGACGGGCTCGACGATGACTGCAAATTCGTATCGCTCTTTTACGACGAGTGAAATTTGTCGAAACTTACGCGCTTTCTGACGCCGTACTTTGGATCGGAAAGAACTGAGAGAATTATTTAGGGACGCATTGTTAACAATGTTATTAAACAAAGCAGCTGCATTTACTTTACTGTTTATTATTATTTATGTTACATACACAAAGCTCTTATCTATCTGTAACAGTGCGTTCTGTTGTTACTGCACGCGCGTTTTAATGTTATTTTGCGTACTATCTCATTATAATTTATTCTGGAAAAGAGGCAGACTGTTTTTTATTTTATTTTATCTTACTTTATTTTACTTTACACACACACGCATACACATATACATACACACTTTACTGACGAGAACTGGAGCCCGCGCTGTAAGACACGTCCGGTCTGCATGTGTCGTCCCCCTTCCGAGCGTCCGCTTCGCCAAGAGTGCCTCTTCTCGGCGTATACTAATAATAATAATAATAACAATAATAGTAATAACGACGGAATGTTATTACGCGTAATAATTTTCGAGCACGTAATCGTTAAGAAAGGACGCCCCGCGGTAACTGCGTCCATAATCGTTATCGTTACGGTTTACGTCGCCGTGCCCCGGTCCCGTCTTCCTCTTCTTCCTCTGACTCCCCGTTCGTACCCTTTGGCTCGGGACTGCCCTACCTTCGCCCCATTAACCGGACCTCCCCCTGCGTTTTTTGATTTCATCTCGGTCAAAAAGGAACGAATCCCGCAGCGAGTTCGTCTGCCGTAAAGCCTGCGAAACAAGAATTGAGCGAGACGTTTTAGCGGAGTTTGTTTCTTTATTTTGTCGTGCGCGCATCTTTTATTCTGACGATTTAATTTACATACGTAGAAACAGTGTTGTTGCTGTCCACATTTTGAGCAAATCTCGTGTAGTAGAAATATTTTATAAATTATATACATAAATTTTTTTACATATAGAGAGAGAAAAAAGAGAGAATCTTATTTCTAAACATATGAAGTTACTTATATATTAAAACATCTGTGCAGTTGCATGCTTCTTATTTATAAAAACATTAAATATGTCACATAACTGACTTTAGAAGATTCTCGCGAAAATATTTGTTCTATTTTCTTTCTTATATTTTTTCAAGTCGGAAGACAGTTTCTGCCGGTGCAGCCGTGAGGGTGGCACACGTACTCGAGAGGGGGTATTAGTTTCAACGATTATTACAGTTAGTTCTAGGCGAATGAGTTTCATAAATGCCCGAGGAAAACTCCGCTCGTATACTTGTATTTATACGAGAGAGAAAGAGAAAGAGAGAGAAAGAGAGAGAGAGAGAGAGAGAAAAGAGAGGAAGAAAGAGGTGAGTGTAGAGAAAGAGTGTAGCAAAAGAGTAAAAGGGGGTGAGAGAAGGAGAAAAGGACGGAGGCGAAGTATCCATCGTTTTGCTTCGTCCCCGGGGGTTGGGCGCTCTTCCCCTCCGCGCTTTCCCCCCGCGTCCCCTCGCTTGCTCTCCTATTATTATTATTTTTTATCACAATATTTGCTTTTCCCACATTCTGTTTTATGTTAATGGCCGCACCCTGCCGCTACCCGTTCCCTCGGCCTTCCTCTTCGCAGGACCCATTCCACCCCCGACGGCCGTCGCTTCGTATGCATGGCCTCGGGGAACTTTTAGCATTTTGTCTCGAATTTAAAAAGTTTTTCCGCCTTCCCCTACCGCCTCATCCCGTCGCGTCCCGATCCCCCGTCTCGTCGCGCGACCCTCGTCATCGTTACGTATCTCTTCCGTTTCGTTACGCGCACGCCTACGCGCCGCGCCCTACGCTCGATTCTGTCCCGTAAACATAAGAGGGGAAAAATATAAAGAGATGCGGAATGGAAGGAAAGCCACCCTGCGCCCCGTCCGTTCGCGTCGTTTTTCGCGTGAATTCGCGGAACGTCCTGGGAAAAAAAAATTTCGCTGGTGAGGATGCGATCGAGCAAAACCGGATGTACGGTTACATTTATTTCTGATCCGCTCTTATAGTTTCGAAAGTTTTTTCGGATAAAAGAGCAGAAAGTTTTCTCGCATAAAATTTATGAATTTTATGCTGCAGAGAGAAAAATTTTTGAATAATAATGATGTTTTAAAACCAGCGGAATACGTTATTTAATATAAGAATCAGAAAGAGATTAAACAGCGGGGAGGCTGGAAGTACAACGCGAACATATATTTTCTTTCGTAATTTTACTCTCGGCGAAGAGTTTCTCAACTTTAAAATTTGTAATTTTCTTTCTTACGGATAAGTATGGGATATACAATATCCGCGCTTAACGTGATCCATTTAGTTAACATAAACAAACCGTAAGGTTTGCGTTATAGAATATAGAAAAAACACTACTACTTTATATATTTCTCGAAAACGGAGCAGTTGATATACCATCGCGGGTGAGTGCGCAACATGAATTTTCGTTTTTCTCCTAATTTCAATTCGCGATTCTATTCGCAGCGGGACGACGGCGAGAGGGTGCACGCAGGATGAGACCGAAATCCATAAGTTAAGAATTTTCCAACGCGAAGGGAAAAACTTTGGAATGGCATGGCGTTTGGAAGCCACCCTGCGGGCCCCCGAAGTTTCGTAATATATTACGCGTTTCTCCGGCTCGTCGCGGCTTTAACGGCGCGGGAACCACGGGAACAAATTGGAATTTTTACGTCTGAGAGTTGCTTGTGTGTCCCGCCGTCGCCGCGAAGTCCTGTATACGCGATCGTTACGCTTGCGCAGCGCCGAGAGAGAAAGAGATAGATAGATAGAGAGAACCAGGTCGCACATTTATTCCAATTTCATTTTATTACCGTCTTCGAATCGCGCTTTATATCGCGCGCGGCGGCCCTCGCGAAACAAGCCGCGACGTCGGAATTCCCACGAAAGAGAGGAACGTCGACACGAAAAGGTTTATCTGCTTACAATTAGTTTCAGTATTGAGTCGTAATCTTTTCTCTTACTTTGTATTAAAACAGAATGCTTAATCCCGAACAAATTAACATCGAATATGTATTTGTTACATTAGAATAAAAAACGAGAAAAGCATATGCGATTAAGTAGAAAATGGTCCTTGCTCGAGCGGAAAATTTACTTTTTTCGAAACAAGCAGAGGCGGAAAAATAATTCCATCTACAAAAAATCAGATCGAGAAGTCGGAACTTCCGAAATCGTCAACAAGAATCGGCTTAAATCTTCGACAGGCACAAAAATTGCGCTTTTATGCGCTCGAGGTGGATCGATTCCCGGTCTGCCATCGGGCGCTTCGACAGAGGGATAACAAAAAAGGGGCATCGGCAAAAAGGGGGAGAAAACAAAAAAAAAGATCCATCGAGAGAGAAAGAGAGAGAGAGAGAGAGAGCACGCGCGGAGGGATAAAAAGTAGAATAGAATTCCTCGTATGCCCGCTCCATAACTTTTGACGAGTTTCAGCGAGTCGAAACCGTGGCGAGATGTGGATATAATTTTATCCAGTTTTTTATTGCGGACATGTTGAACTGGTAAGGGCTTCGATAGCAGCAGCTGAATCGGAAATATTGCCCATAAATATCGGAGATACCCACCCACGTGTGTAACTTCACGCACGTGCAGCCTCGCGCTCTGTATGGACATACACGTTTTGTGTGTATGTGTGTGTGTAGACGCCTCCTCGCACACACTCACACAGCAGACGCGCGCGAAATCCACGGTCGCGTACCTGCAGATAGGCAGATTCGTATCGTCAATCGTGGATACCCTATATAACGCTCTACGTCGCGTCCCGTATCTATTCCGTGGCGGCTCTATCATGAAATGGATTTTTTTCAAAATCGCGAAAGCGTCTACCCTCACCCTCTGCACCACCCTTTGGTCCCCGATGCCATCCTGTTCCGAGCCCTCCTCCTCCGGACTCACCCTTCTCTCGCTCCGATACACCGCCGTCCTTTCCTACTCGTCGCCGCCGCCGCCGACTCGTTGACTGCAGTCGCGCCGCCGGATAAAAATGTTTCGAATTCCTCGAATCGGCCGCGATTAGTTTCTGTCTCGATTGTTTGAAACAGAACGACGCGCGATATCGATACGCCGCCGATACATAAAGTGAAAAAAGACGCGTGCATCAACGACATTGGAATAACGTTAAAATCGACGAAATTAATCGACATATTTTACATGTACATTTTTATTTCTTCGATATTTTGTCATTAATTTATTGCGAGTGGTTTTTCTTTTACGACTTAAAGCTCGAAGTACCTAGAATATAAGTTTTTGGCGCCGAGGAGCTACTACAATGCCGCCGCTTGAGTGTCGCATGATCTCAAATCGCGCCCAAATAATGTTGCAGTTGTAAAAGTTAATGAAGAATAACGGGCTTTATCGCTTTGACCTTTGACTCTGGATTTACAGTTAACCCATCCTTCCCAATCAGAAATTACAATCATGCGTTTGCGACTCGCCCGGCCCAACTAATTGCGCGTCATATATTTAAGTTGTGGCTAGATCAAATGCAAATTGCGGCATCCCGGTTTATACGTACTGCGAAATTAATCCATGATATTTTTAATTGATTGGATCACTAATTACGGTCGCGTAATCGCTAGTCACAAATTCCGACTGCGATTCCGTCTGGCAACTGCTTGCTGTAATTAGATTATAAAAATTATTAGGCGTGTCAATAAAGAAGAAAAACTCACTTGTTTGAAGAATCGTAATGAAGCAATAAAGCAAAATTTTTGAATACATATAATTTGCATATATATTATATTCTCTGCCTACGTGTGTGTGAATCTGCCGATCGGAAGCGCACGAAACTAATTCGATCGTATTTTAGCATATTTTTCCCGAAATAAATTGCAAGCTTCGGCGGTTATAAATTTATTCCATCACAAATCACATTTAAATTTAAGAAGAAATATTGACAATATATATGCATTAGATCTCATCTGTTAAACACACGTGTCTACGAATTTATTGGCCATAAGTGCGAATTAGCAATTAAGTTTAACGCGGCGTCGTTATCTGCACGCATCAGCAATTAAAAAAATCTTGAGATGATGCTGCAACATTCAAGTTACATTTCATTATGGCACTTCGTATTGCATCTTGCAATTATCGTGGCCACGCATGAAGCCGCCTCATTAATTTCAACGCGCATTTTTTTTTGTCGAACGCTACAAACATTATCAACGGAAATTAATGCGGCGTAATCTCTATTATAGTCAGACTTGGAGAATAGAAGTTGCTTTCTAATTTATACAATGCTAAATTGAATTGTTGGTATGTGGTGAAAATTTCAAAAGCTTTATCAATCTTTAGCACGTTTCTAATTCGTTTTGTCGACACGGATGCAATATTCATTGTATTCAATATTCAACAGAAGCTTCTTTAGAATTTACGCATTAATTAAGCAGCGCGTGATAGAGATTAATAAATAATACGATAATAGAAATTCGCTAAGTAGCGTAATTAATTAATGATTGGAAAGTAAAAACACAGGATTGTTCAAAATAGTTTAGATATAAATAGCGCAATAAGATATAAATTGCTTCATCGTTTTCTCTCTCTTTTTTTTTCTCGTCTATTCGGAAACAGATTAGGCCACGAAACGCTTTTTAACGTGTTGGCATCCGCTTCCGTTTCGCGGCTTGCACGCGAAAAGCGTTTGACAAAGGGCGAGGTGGTTCTTTCATTGGCCACACAGCAGAGAGCGCGAAGTTAAAAAGGAAAAATGAGGATAACGAGGACAGGAGGAGAGGGAGAGGTTATCGAGGAAGCAAAGAGCCTCCGCATTATTTCAAGCGTCGACCTCCTTTTTCTCACTTCCTTGCTTTCCACCCCTTCGAATCCTTGCGTCTCTCTCTTTCTCTCTTTCTATTTTTTTTCTTTTATCCTCGATCCGGGAACGCGCTCGTTGTTTTTTTCGGCGAGGTGGATAGAGAGATGGTTCGCGGATGGTTCGTCGTCGGGACAAACTGTTGAATGTCACCGGAAAAAAGAAAGTCAAGAGAAGTAGTCGGGGGACTTCGCGAGATGACGCGCTTGTGAAATGAGAACGGGTTGATTTTTAGGAGAAAATCGTTGTCGCGCGCATTGCGATGCACTTGCCAGAAACGCCACAAACAGCATGAAGGTGTCGTAATCTCTAAAGTGACGACCAAAAAATCACTTTTCTATCATCCTTATCAAAACAGAAATAAAACAACGCAAAAATTGTTTATTAAATTTTGTCTATCAAGTCTCACATTCTCTATCGAGAATTAATTAGGTCATGATTAACGCCTTGTCAAATATGTAGTTTTATATACGTGCATATTGGTTTTAACTCTAACGTTTATGAAAATACATTATGACGTCCGAGATAAAAATCAAAGCTTATAATGTTTTAAAAGAAAGTATGAAACAACAGACATTGCGTTGTTTTTATATTACCTTAAAGTTCTATTACGTCATTGAGAGATTAAATACGGAATGGAACAGGCTAGACTTCTGTTATATCCCGAGTGATTTACTCAACGATAATAATAATCGCGTGATGCACATTGTACGAAAATATTAGCCCTTTACCGATAACGTAATAGAAATAGAACGGCCGGTTGTGTCGACGTAACGTCGACAACGGATTCCAAGCCGCTCGGCGGCAATCCTATTACGCCCGGTGCACGCAATAAAACCATCTAATAATAGCTATCATAGCAACAGTAGTACATCCACCGAACACGCGAATACATAACGCGCGCGTAACGTAACAAAGATGAAGAAAGAAAGGGGAGAAAAAAAAAGACGAAAAAGCGCACGCGGCGCTCTCTCGGTTAAAGCGAGACTTAGCTACCGCGGTTTCTCAGCCAATTACTGTGCTTCTCTTCTAGGAACAAACGGGAGCAAGAAAAGAGATGGAACGCGAAAGAGAGAACGCGCAGGAAGAGCGCGCGAGATGATCGCAAAACGTTATTATTTGAATATCGCTCGAGCGCAGAATTCCAGCGAACGATAGAAGCGAGAAAGAGAGAAAGAGAGAGAGAGCCGCCGCGCCGTTCTTCCGATCGTTTCGCGGATTTCACGTTAATAAATTTTTGTTAACGACGCACATTTCCTCAGCGAGCGAAACGCGGTCGGACGTGAAGCAGAGAGGAGAGAAGCGGCGAGCTATATTCGCGGAGTACGTTTTCTTAGGAGAGAACAATAACCCGAGAGATACGAAAACGATACATCATAACACTGCTCGTTCTCTTTCTCTCTCTCTCTTCGAAAGTTTGCCTCTAATGCCCGGGGATGCTAAGTACGCCGGTTGGATGTAGGCGTGATTAATTACCGGCAAATAGGAGCCGACGTGGATTGATATATCGAGTGTTCTTGCAGCTTTCCCGCCGATTTACGGTCGCCTCTATGGGTTATGACAATGGGGAGACAGGGTGACGAAGGGGGAGAAGTGGCTGTCGATGCAACGACCTGTCGATGCGCGGGCGAACGCCGCCGGCCGCCACTGCCGCCGCCGCTGCCGTCGTCGTCGTATCTGCCTAAGGAACGCTCACCGAACGGCACGTTGTTTGGACAAAGTTAACTCCTTAAATCCGTATTAGTTATCAAGGCATTTAACCCTTCTCGTCATTCGGTTCACTCGAGTTCACAGTTTATTCGGACCAGATCGGTTTCCAAAAGTCCACTTACAATAAAATTGAACTTGATCAACATATTTCGTAACTTTTTTGCGACTATGTTATAAAATTCATTTTTACACTTACGTTTTATTTTATAGAATTTTTCTTGACTAAAAATTTACTATTTTAGTAGAGTTACTAAATTTACAGAAAATTTTATTTAGTTTTGCAACGATTGAAATAAAAGTTTTTAAAAAAGTCATAAAAAGCGATAATTATTAGTTTAAGTTGCGCTCTCCATCCATATGAATCTTACAACGATGGAGATTAAATGTGCATTAGAGAATCGAGGAGGCTCTCACGTGTTAAGTTGCGATAACCTACTCCTCTGCGTGATACTTGATATGTTCGACGCTTAATTCCGAGACTGAGAGAGATTAAAATCGCATTATTGCTGAGCGACCATCGATGCGACGTGATTATCGCGACTAGAGTGCAGCTCTAGAAAAGGCCGTAGATATATATATATATCTATACATATATATATGTATATATATATGTGCACGCAAACACAAGAAAGAAATGTTCGGCTCTGTAGAAAATAATGATCGCTCCTTCTCCGCTTCGATCGCACGAAGGAAACGAGCGTCGTTCTCTCGCCATGAAATTCCCGGTCGACGTAGTCGAATAATAATTAGTCACTTAATTAACGTACACATAATTATTAGCGAAGACGCGGGAAGTGGCGGTGGAACGAGAGGGAAGAAAGGGACGAACGGAGACAGAGAGAGAGTGAAAGAGAGAGAGAGAGAGAGAGAGAGAGAGAGAAGTGCAGCTGCACCAGCATCGTGGCCGCCTATGCCTGGTTCAGCTTCGCCTTCGATTAGGAATTATTGAGGAAATTAATTGTGCGTGAAGTCTACGACCTCCCTCCTCTTTCCGCGACACGTTTCACCTCCCCTCGCGTCGTCTGTTTTTGCTTGTCGCGCAAACTTCTCAACGTCTCGAGTACACGTCATTTTTTTTTTTTTTTTTTTTTTTTTTTTTTTTTTTTTTTTTTTTTACTATTTTTTATGCTCTTTTATTTATTACGAATCTTTTGTAAAGAATAGTCGCACAATGCAATTAAAAATAAATAATGATTATTTGCTAAAAGTACGACAATTATAAAAATACTTGAAACTGTTCCTGTACACGACATGCTCGTTCTTTATCTTGAATTTTTTCCCCGGTTGTTTTCTGTAATTATAAAATAACCGTGAATCGGAAAATAGAAGTTAATACTTTCTTGCATAATTGCGTATAATTACTGTGACAATGAGAAACCGGCTGCCGGTACAAAATGAAAGTACATATCCAGCAACTGTCACGAGAGAAGTCGTCGCACAAACGGTCATCGTTCCCGATCGTTCTCAATTGCTCGTGATAATGCTAAATTTAATTTGGCTCGAATAAAAAAAATAATACTCGAGTTAGTTTGGCTTGTTTTTCACTGCCGTCGACGCGCTGGGTGTGTTTTTTTCCCAATTACGGGCTGTACGATTGTAAACATGAAATTTGGGATATTTTGATATACAATTAAACAATATTTGGGTTATGACCAATGTTTGAGGAAGTTTAGCGACAGAACGTCGAGGAGGGATTTTCGAATTTGGTTTGCGGCAGCGGCGGCGATTAGCGGGACTGCGGACGAGTTTTCCCGGTCCCGTCGGAATCGTCACAGCGTTGCACCGCTGCGCTTTCATCGCGCGGCGTAAACTCTACTATGTACTATCTTCTCTGTCGCGCCCACGACGAGATCGACGAGCGGACTTGCGCGGAACGAATTGCACCTGGATATGCGCGCGCCCGCCGCTCTGCTAATAATTGCACTCATCTATTTATATTAATTATCGGCGATTAGCAATACCAATTAATCGCATTATCGTGGGTGCTCGCTGGCGTTGCTGGACAAGAGAGACGAATAGACATCGAATTGAAAGAGAGAGAGAGAGAGAATCCGTGATAGAGAGGAGAATCGGCGGTTGTTGGTTCGCCCTCTCCGTACACCGGGTGGGATTGCGGCAACGGGCGACGAGTCGTTCGCTCCGCCTCGCGAGTAATTTACTGTTATTGGTCGAATTATGCCACGGTCGAATGCATATTTATGCGGTTAATTATAATTTATGATAAAGCGGCGCCGTCGTGAAACGACCGAGAGATCGGCCGTGCGATGTGTGGGTCATTCGTGTGGGCTTCCTGAATGTGGCTTTCCTCTTGGTAGTGACCCTTTTCTTCTTCTTCTTCTTCTTTGTGACAAGCGAGTTAAACCAGGGACACGCGTGTCGTCATCGCTCTTTGGTAAACTCTTTACTGTTTGAGTGAAGTGCACAGAATCATCTGCAAGAGCTCGCGAACGTTCGTAAATTAAGACAGATTTATAGGGAGAAAAGAAAACTGATGAAACTCTTTCTCTCTATCTCTTGTATGTAATTCTCTCGCGTGTGTAACCAATTTATTACACGCAACAATTACTAAGATTAGAAAAAGAAAAAGAAAGAAAAATGAACGTATATTAATACGTTTATTTATTTTTTTCTCTCTCTTTCTCTGTCACATTACATGTATAAAATCTAACACATAAAGAATATCTAGAATATCAATTTTCTTTGCGAGCAACGTAATATTATTTGCTGTTTAATACGCTCGAGGTGGATTCTCTAATCCGCAATTTTCCGACGACGCGTGAAATCGCGGAGAAGATCGCGACGATATGCAATAAAGAGTTAAATTCACGACACGCATCGAGCGGCGGGAGACGTAGCCGCGTTTCCGCTGCTTTTCCGCAGATTATCTCGCCGAACCGCGATAAAGTCTTTTCCCGCTGGCAACTTTTTATTACCTCTCGGATAATATTGCTAGCGGGCGCGTGGGCGCGTCTTATCTCGCGTTATCTCGCGCAATAAAGATAGACGCGTTGCGATGCATATCCGTGCCGCGTGTTGTTTTTGCGCGTCGAGTAATGACGCGCGCCGATGGACAGCGAGCAAATTAACGTTTTGGATAATTAAGTTTAGCATCGCAATCGCGATTTCACGAGCTGACGTGTCG
>QVOB01001087.1:0-14427 GCA_014839585.1 Pseudomyrmex concolor | reverse complement strand
AAGAAGAAGAAGCGATTCAAAGATCTTGAAGAGGTAAATTGATATTGCGTAAAGACTCGGCGGAAAAGTCTTGGCGAGAGAAAGACTTCGGATATATTCATTGGTTGAGAATAGCCTTAAAAAGAACTGAATAAATAGCCGTAATATTTCACGGCTTGCAGATGTTGCTTCAGCCTGTTCTTCGCAACGCTTTTTAGCGACGGCTCTTTTACGCAAAGTCTTCCTCTCTTCTCGCGGTTACATTTTTCTTTCACCCGTTGCGTTTCGCCCCTTTTCACAGTTGTTTCAACCTCGCGCGTACAATTTGCGTGAAATAATTACCCTGACCAACCTCAGCGACGTTCATCATTATAATTCTTAAATATTATTTTAGCTACATACAGTTTCGCGCGCGTGTGTCTCGCAGAGATATATTTCACAGTTTTATGCGTGAAAAACACATCCGATTCTTTTCCCCGGGATTCTTTCTCTCCCGATTTCCTATGCACTCGGCTCGATGATCAACGAGTCGTACGATTGCTTGAGAATAAAACGTTCCTCGCTTTACCTCGACTCGCTCTTTCTTTGTGTCACAGAGGATGTTGGCGCGGGACGTGCATCATCAACAACATTGGGCTCGCTCAATATAAAACCTTCTCCTTCCTTCCGGTGCTACATCTCTCTTACAACTGGACCTTTCACTTTTCACAACGCTCTTTCTCCGTTTTCCGCGCTCGGGCATTTCCATTCCTGAAGTCACGTCCCATCACTCAGATATAATTTGATGCGATTTGTTACAACGAGACGTTTAACCGGACGCGTTCTTTCTTACGTGTTACGAGCGCGAGCACGCGAACGTCTTAATAAGACGTGGTAGACGCGGAGAGATAAGCGTGTTGGCGCGGAAGATAGATAACAATAAAGATAATTAAGCTTCGACATTGTCGAAGAGCGCGTGTGTTCGTCCCGTGTGTTGCGCGCTCTTTGATTAGAACGTGTGCAAATTCCATTTCGCCTCGACGTACGTTTGCCGTCCGACGTGCGGAGAGTTTCCAGAATGGAAAATGAATAAACCGACCTTAACTCGTTAAGACACCAAATATAATTCTCTCCGATTGGAGATTCTCGGTCGGGTTTGGATAGTGTTTACAGAGGAGCGGATTATGCTAATTCTATTCAGAAAACCAATTCTCCTTGGGTGAATGGACTCTCTCTCTCTGTTTCGCTACAGTTATCCTCTGAACAAATACCGCGGATCTATTAATTCGTACGACATTCTCGCGCGCGCACGAGGATCGATAGACAGTCCGCGAACGAGTGCTCTCGCGACGAAGTTCACCGAAGTCTCTCGCCTCGTCTCTTTCTCGTCCGCTTGAAAACTTGATAAGCGCCGATGTACGCGCTTATAGAAAGCAAATGCGACAACCCCGCATGGCGTCCTATGTTTGTTATCTCCGGTTTTCTTCTTCTTTTTCTTCTTGACCCCGCGTGTATTACAACGCGTCTCTCTCTCCGTCGCGGAATATCCATCGATTTTTGTCGCGAATAATAACCGTGGTAATGTAACGTCGCCGCGTCGTGGTGTCACAACGCTAACGAGCGACACGACGCGCGACGACAGGAGGAGTGTTCTTTTACTTCGCGCGCCAAGTAAAAATCTGATTTTGCCCCGAAGTAAAAAGAAGCTCGGACGTTGAGCGACTACGAGTCGGGAGTACCGAAGACAAATCGAGGATGCGAGGACGGTCGCTCGGAGGATGAGTCACGCGAGGAATGGAATCCGCAATAAAAGATAACCGGATTCAAGTGCGGAGACTGCGTTGCACGCGCGCGCGCACGCGACAGTAAAGGCTCTGTTTATTAAGTAGAGAGAGAGAAAGAGAACCGGAATCTGGGTCAAACCCACGAGAACATGTAGCGCAAGAAGCAGCGGAATATGGTAATTTGCCTGACAACGACGGGCTTTCTCCGTGTGTGTGTGTGTGCTATATGTGCGCATTGCTATGTGTGAGCGCCGCCTCACTTAGCAAATATACACGCGCCATACGAGTGTCATCTAAATTGCACGCGCGTGAAGCTTACGCTAGCGGCGCGGTCGTACTTGCGGAAAAACATTTTGCCGATTTTGTCGATAGTGTTACTTCAAATTTATGTAGTCACGTAGTAGCGTGGAATATCGCAAAAGTGTTCCGCGCGCAACAAATATTAAAAGATATACATCAAGTAGAAATGCCGTTCGAACGCGCTATCGAATAGCGCGCGCGTGCCTTATGCGAACTGTACTTTATGCGCGCGCGCGTATGTGTAGCGCGCATAAAGAAATAAATGAAAACTTGTTATGTAAAAAAAAAAAAAAAAACGTCGCGCGTATAGCAAAGAGAGAAAAACAGGAAAAAACAAACTATTTTTCTTTGGAATGTATTTTTGTTTAAAGAGAGAATTTTTTTTTTTTACGCAAAAGGACATGACGTAGAAAACATTATTACGCACATTACGTTTATTCCGTGTCTGCCTTTCTTTCCGCCTCTGTTTCATAAACAACACGTATAACATTTATAAGCTTTTACTAAAAGCGAGTAAATGAGAGTTAAGCCAATTTAATTCAAACCGTTTGAAATTACATACATTGCGCTCACGTTGCAGCAATCGCCATCGTACTTGTTTAAACGCTCGCCGGGAGAGAATTTTTTATGAGGGCGCGAGAGATCTCGTTTATAGACCGCTTTCCTCTCTCTCTCTCTCTCTCTCCGATTACCGTGACGTACGCTGGTATAGGACCCGCTGCGCTCTTAAAAATCGGTTCTGACCCTTATCCCCCCGCGATAGGCACTGAAAAAGTGGTCTTCCGCCAATCTGGCATGGCGAAGTAGAGGGAAGACCCCGTGTTAAATTGCCCGTGCCGGCCTGGGAAATTGGGTCGGTGCACGAGAAAATCGACTGCAGATTGAGACAGAGAGACGCGGAGAGAGAAAGATAGAAAAGAAAAGAGAGTTTCCCAACATGGAGGATCGAGACGGGAGCTACCACCGATGCGAAATTGAAGCTGGAAATTATGGCGCAAGAAGCGGAGGAGGGGGAAGGGAAAAGACGAAGAAGAGAAGAGGATCAGTCGGGAGAGAAAGACAGAGAGAGAGAGAGAGAGAGAGAGAGAGAGAGAGAGAGAAGAGAGAAAGAGCCGAGAGAAACTTGAGAGTCGATCGAACGATGAGAGCGAGATGCCAGAGATCGCCGATTTTCGCGAGATCGTTCGAATTTTCGTCCATCAAACTGACTGCGACTCGATGGTTGGCTTCTCCCTACGGTCGTTACGCTCGGTGTTTAAAGTCGAAGAAATTGGCGCGGTTCGAAGACGAGCGATTTCGACGTAACGGCCAAGCAACGACGACGGGAGGGTGTGCAGAGAGAGAAAGAGAGCGAGAGAGAGAGAGAGAGAGTTCTCACGCTCCGATTCCGACTTTATACGCCCGCCGTTAGCGAACCGCTTGCATCTATTCAATAACGACCTCGCGTAATTTGAGTTTTCGCCCAAGCGTGCACATTACGACTTTCCTCGTTGCAGCGCGAGCGCGGCAAGCGCGCGCTTCGATTTCCGCTTCTTCGTCCCGCTTCGGATTTTCCTCACGCTCCGCGCGATGCCAAGGCAGTTCCTCGTACGAGGAATAAATGCATAATAAATGCCGCGGTGTGTGAAACCGAGCGAGATTAACTGTCTATTGCTGAGGAAGATACTGACGATCTCATTTCAAAATAGCATCTGCTCGCGCAATGATTATTTATTGAGAAAGAAAGAAACTGCGCTCGCACGCTACTCGCACAATTGCTTTCCGAATCTGGACTTTTTTTTTTTTACGTCTTTTAATGTTCGCGAAGAAACGATGCGAAAAATAGTCGCGCGCGACGGTTGCGGAAGAGGAAAATTCTTAACGGCAAAATTTGCCTCCTTCTCTTCTTCCTCTTCGTGTAGAGACAAACTGAATTGCAGCCAGAAGGCAGTTGGAAGACGGTCGACTTGGCAGGAGCGAGGCGCGCGCGCGCTTATACGTGGAAACTTAAATTACGCAAATCGTTATTGAATAGACGTGTAACATAAATGTTCGAAGGCTGCATGTAAATTTCGAAGCGACACAGCCGCTGCCTGTCGTTTTCGCGAACATATAAAAATGTTAAGTGAGGTTAATAATTGAGAGATTCTCGATTGCACACCGAATAAAACAACGAGAAATCCAATTTTTAATTACTCTCCGAGATATGATTCCATTACGTTTAAAATCAATATCCGTAATCCTCTTGTGAACAATTTAATGAACTCTTAATCTTCTTATTATTGCAAAATCATTGTTATCTCATTTTCTCCGCGTTATCTCAATTAGCTCACTTGATCTTGATAATTAACAAATACGGTAATGGCGCGCGTGCGTACGTCATTTCGCAATATGTGTTTCGTGTTACAATTATTTCGCAATATATTTTATGTGCGAATTAAATAATCGAGCCATTTAGTGCAAAAGCCATTTAGCGTATATCGTGTTTTTTTTCATTCAAATTAAAAAAAAAATACATATATTAAATAATAAAAAAAAATAATAACGAAACAAATAAAATTCAACTAGTTTTTAAAATTGCAAGACAAATTCCATTAAATTTCCCTGATAAAAATAACGCTTTAAAAAAACGCAACGTGAAAAACATAAATTGCTGCGAATCTACTCTCCGTGTCGAGACTTCGTTCGAGACTCGTTTTGCCGCGGTGCGGGCGTCGAACGGAGGGGCGACGAAAAACGTAAACTCGCGCCGCCGAGGAGTAAACAAGCGCGACGGATGCGCGACAAAGAGGAAATTTCCAGGCGGCTCTTTTCTGCCGGAAAAAAAACAAACAAAAAAACGCGCTTCGCTTAAATCGCGACCGAAAAATCTTCTTAACGGAGTTCCGAAGAATCCGACAGAACTTGACAAGGATGTGCAACGAGTCGCGACGAGACAGCCAGCCTGTTGCTTTTAACGCGCGTCTTCCTCCGCTTCTTTTGCCGCGTTCGATTCGCTTCGCTCTCTCCGAAGACAAAGAGCCGCGAAGACAACGCCTGTAACCATCTCTCTTTCCGAAGAGCCGGGCTCGTTTCACGGAGTCGCGCGCGCTAACCGCGAAAATCAATATCCATTTTCATTCGAAACATCGCGGCCGCCGCTATATTCGCCGTAATCTTCCGGCCGACATCGTCGCCCGGCTGTTTCCACTTTCGAGGGACGTATAGCGGTTGTCGGGGGAGGGTCGCTTTCTCCCCCCACAGCGGCGCACATATCCGGTGGTTATTCTTGGGGGCATCCGCCGGCATCCGAAGCGTCTTGCAATATTCAGATTATGGAATAATGCTCTCATCGATGCATTTGCAATGACTAATGTTTTTGCTTTTTTTGTCTTTTTCTTTTATTTTAGCTGGACAACGTCAGCGTTGAATAATAAATAACGCTTTTTTTGGCTTGTTATTCTCGTTAAAATTCTCGGTCGCCGTAAGTAATCGATTTCTTGTATTCCCGAAATATCCGTTTAGTTCGTTATTTAATTTGAAAAAGAAATACTTTCAAAAAGGAAACGAGACACGCACAAAATATGTTACATTATGAAAAACGTTTTCTTTCCTTCCTACATAAGTAATCGGATACATATAACGGATTTACTTTGTGATTTGTATTGTATAACTTATTTACGCAGAGATTTTCCCATGTGGGTGTTCCCTCTCTTCCTCCCCCCCGAGGACCTTCCATAAAATGCGGCTTTATGCGTGCGAATAGCGACACAAACAAATATCTCCGAAACTCCGGGATATCGAGGACACACATGGACCGCGTTTGAGTGTGTCCAAGGGATATCCAAGAGTATCCATCGGACATCTGCGTTGTGCCCGGCCGCGGTCACCCGAAAATCGGCCCTTCGATCCGATAGTTCCCATTGGGGCTTCATACCTGGCGGTAGGCCGATACGGCCAGATCCATTCGATCCAGAATAGCCGGCATTCAGAGCCGGCGGTCTGTCCGTTCGGGACTCAACGAAGCCCGACCACATATCTGGTTCTACTACTTTGTCGCGCGCGGGTGCTGATCCGCGATCGGCGTTTTCGACACTGCGACACAGAGACGTTGGTATTCCGTTGGCGTACGGAGCCACCAGTGTCCAAAATCGCTGCTCCCGCAGAAAAGCGCTGAGCGCGGACAAAAAGTCCGTTTTCATCGGGCGCTCAAAAGCCCCGAAGGCCGAACCGTCTAATTTCCGTAAAAAAAAAAAGAAAGCCCGAGTCGCTTGGGATTTTGGCTCGCGCGTGGCGACGGCATCTCATTGTTGTTGCCGCGTGTCTCTGTGCGGCAGCGACGGGACACACAATCGATTCGCGAAGGTATACGTACAAATATATCAGCAAGTTTCAGGAATCTTTAGGACGTGGGCGGCGGGAAACGCCGCGGAAAAAGAGCGTTCACGTCTATTTTTCTATATAAAACTGCTTCCGCCGATACGACTGCACTCACGTGATAACGCTATTGTCCCCGAGTATCGTCACGACTGCGGAAAACTTGCTTGCTGTTCGGTTTCGCGAGTTCAAATCCTCTCCGCACGTGTATGCGCTGATTTGAAAGTAAAATTGATATATAGAATTAAAATTGAATTCCAAAATCCCTAAAAACTTCTAAATCAAATTTAAAATCTCGAATTACACGCGATAAATGTATATATTACGTATAAACTAAATAATTTATTTACAAAGTAGATTTGTATATCGTATATTAAGATGCTATAAATCTCAAAACAGAGAACATTTATCGCTTACTTATAACTTATGCGCTGTGAATAAAATATTTTACAATAATACGAATCGAGTGACATGGATTTTCGCGTATGTTCGCGAAGTGCGGTCGCCTCCAACTTGGACGGTCAGGGAAAAGTGCCAGCGAAAGAAGCAAAAAGTAGAAAAATAAGTAGCGCAGCGTTGCTAAGCGTTGCCAAAAACTCTCAAGTTTCTTCGCTTTTGCACCCCTTCAGCAAAGTACGTTTATAAATAAGGCTACGAAAATTTTATGAGTTTAGAGTACCGTTCGACGATACAATTTTTGTTTTGTTTCGTTTTTAGATTTTAACGATACTTAATGTGTACGGTGAGTTTTCAATTATTTGCTCTCAACATCGACACGCCGTAGCACACACGTGAAAACGTTTTTCAAGCGCACACGATGGGTTGAAAAATGTGATTGCGCGTGATCGTTTAATTTATTAAATATGTCTTTTAAAAAGTGGAATAAAAATTGAAACATAAAAATTACACATGCGATTTTAATGCTTCAAAAGAGAGAAACGTGTATTCAATATTCGGCGCTAAAATTCAATTTTATAGAATCTTCCCTCCGGTAACTTCTTTATGTAATCGCACTCGATAATTTAAATGTTTACGAGTGTTCATCCTGTTTTACCTCGCTTGTATTTTCAATTCGCATAAAAAAAAGTTTTTATTCAGAAACAAACCCCGTGATTGTCTCGTTTGTGTCATTAAATATTTCACTCCTTCTCGTCAACGACGAGAATATATCTATTAAATAGGACGCTTTTCTGAGAGCGCGTGTAATTTCATAACGTGTTATTGCTGTGTGTGTGTTAATGTAACACAAAGTGAAAAAAAAAAGGGAACAATTACGCGACATAACGAATTTTATTTTCACTAAACCGCGAATGTGTTTGTGTTATTCTAGATTTTTGCACTTAGATTAAAATTTCGAACAATTTGTTATTACCAAATTAATGTCAAAAAATGAAAGCGAAATTCTGCAAAAGTATATTGATAGAAATACTCTTCGATTCCCAAATTTCTTTGTTCACATTGAAGGGATCGTGATTTTCTCGAAAATTTATTTTTCGCCCTACCGTTCTCGTGGAAAATGCAATATCATAAAAAAAAGAGAGAGAGAGAAAGAACAAAGTGGAATGAAAACTCTCCGCTGGTAGAGTTCGTTATCGAATTGCTAACCGATCGACCGGTTAGAAGAACAAATACAAGCAATCCCGGAGGAACAAATAACGGCAGTTCTCTCTTCCCGGTGTAGCGTGAGCTGAGTAAGTAAACGGCGAACTAGTGCGACTTGGTATCATCAGGATTTTTATCTGCGTTCTGTAATTTCTTTTCAGTGCTTTTCCTTTGCGATTATAAGCGCGGCGGAACACCGCGTTTAAATTGCGACCTACATTCGATTGTACGACGACGTTTTACACACATTATGTGTGTATATGTAACTCTCATATCATTTCGCGCGCGTGGTATCGATCACATGTCTCAAATATAAAACGATATCAAATGATATTCGAACCGTGCGCGAAAAGAGAAAAAGATTGGACGAGCCGACAATAATGATAATAATAATAATAATAATTGCTACTTTTGCCAAATTGTCCATCACGAGATGTCAATTATTGAAACAAGTGCTGTTTGAACAGCGACTCGCTAATTCGTTTAGAAACTTCCTCGCAAAACTGTGTTGAACATTAACTCAACTTCGTCCTAGATGTGCTTCAGATATCATTCAACGTTTCGCATAAGTACATCATACGGCAATCAGCAAAATTACATATCTCTCGTTGAGAACTCGTAATGTATATATAACGTATTTTCTCGGGATCTGTTTTTCGCAATATAATTATATACAACTGCGATGATCATTTTGACACGTTCGCCTCAAGGTTTTCGTGATCAATTCCCGACGCTGTAATAATAATAACCGCGAATCAATATTCGAAACCGAACTCGCAAAGCCGAAAATGTGCGGTTTGCGCACAATTAATTCTGTCGTTATTAAGTCATCTCTTTTAGGTCGAACGCAAAACGAGCCAAAATCGACATCCGATCTTTTAATTTGAACCGAGTTTTTCCGCTAAACTGACCGCTGCGCGTACAAAAAAAAAAGCTCGCCAAAGCTATCCAATTACCTAGATAGACCTAGATAGAGGGTAATTAAAAATTCATTCACCGGCGGAGTTCTGTGCGGCGTGACGTGAAACAAAAGGCCGAACGTTATAATAGACCACCTACCGGTTTAAACGTGTTGGATTAATTACTTTTTTGACAGAATGGCAATTTTTTGTTTATAAAGCACTCTGTACAAAAAAAAAAAAAAAAAAAAAAAAAAAAAAAAAAAAAAAAAGAAGCAAGTGTTGCACTCATTATGCGTCACATTACGCGGCTTATACGCGGGGCAACAAATTTCTCGTTTGTTATCGCAACAAAAGCGCAATTATTCTCTGTTTTGCTGTCGTTAACAAGTGAAAAAAAAGTGGTAGGTTTTGTAAACCTCTCTTTTTCGTGACATTCTGTTTTTTAGTTCGTAATGTATTGCGCAATCAAAACGAAAAAGCGTATTTTACTTCGCACAAATTACTTTATCTCTCACGAGAAAAAAACGAAGACTGTTATTTATTTATTAAAATGTAGAAATAACGAGGAAATTAAAAGAGATGTATCAGCTACAGCTGCAACAACATAACGCGCTAAAATCTCTCGAGAATCGAGTTCGATAAGCAGCTGCTGAATTTCAAGCTTCAGGAGCGCGCTGATAAGAGAGAGCACGCGGTTGTAAGATAGAAACTCGTAACTCCTGTATAAACTACGAGCCGGGCTTCTGTCTGGAAGAGAGAGAGAGAGCGGGAGGCGAGCACTTGCCGGGGCGCAATCTAGCATCGTCAGAATATCTTATCCACGTCCGGCGATCTCTTCCGTTCGTTGCCACCTACGTCGGCGAACGCCGTCATACATCACCCCGTCTGGAACGCGCTATAGAGACACACGCTCTCATATACCTGTCACGAGGTTCGATTTTCTTTTTTCTTTTTTTTTTTTGCCCCTCGTTTTCTTTCTTTCCGTTTTTTTCCTCTCTCGCTTATATCTTCGATATATATGCGCAACGTTGGCGGAGAGAATTCTCTCTCTCTCTCTCGCCCATTATGTTCTTCCCGCTGCCTTTGATTTTCTCACCCCGACGTTCCTTTCATCCGCGATTCCGTCATCGCGCGCGCGCGCGCGCGCCTACTGCAATGCGGCCTGGCCTTTCTCTTATTTACGAAGGAAAAAAGAATTCCGACGAGATAATGGCGAGCGATTGTTAGGCGTTTTCTCCCGATTAATCCGCGCGCGCATCTCTTCTTATTCGTATCTCGCGATATTCCCTGTCGTCATCGTCGTCCCCGTTGCGACGAGGCGGACACGCGTGCGAAACGTCAGGGCGCGTTGTATCCGGGAATATGTATATATATATATACACAACAAAAACCGTTCCGTTGTTCTGGCAAATGAGAAACGCCATCGACGTAGACAGTGTCATCGGACCTTCCTTTCTTCTCGGGAGGAACACAATCAGGACTTGCGAGACGTATAATCCGTTTCGAACGGAGAAGTTTACGATGACGGAGAAGTGTTAATTAATTAATTATGCCGCCGTCGCCACTTTCGTTAATACTGAGCTGTGCGCGCGCAAGCGAGAGTTAAACGCGCTTTTGGAATAACGACGGAAAATGAGATTCGCGCGCGCGATCGAGAATAGTTAAAGTCAGGAACAGAGAACGTTTCTTGTCTGTCCTGTTTCAAACGAGCGGGGTAATCAAAACGGAGCGAATTCTCTTTGAAAAATGTACAAGATATATCGGAAGAAAAGACCGGCCGGTTGTTCGAGCCGGAGCAAACCGCGCGGATATAAAGATAAACGATGATAATGAAGCTTTTCCGCGCGCCGATACACACGCGCGATACGCACGAAGTTCTCTCGCTTAAATGCGATGTGCCTCGCGCAATAAGTGATAAAGACGCGCCGAGCAAATTTGAGAGAGAAATTTTCTTGAGCAAAGTATTCGCCGCGTGATATTTGGATTTTTATTATTAAATATTACACTTCTTCTTGCCATAAATGTATTTGATAAAAATATTTCGCGGTCAAAGTTTATATTTCTGCAGACCGATATATTTAAAAGTGTTGTAATATTGGAAAAATAGTAAAACACACCGCGAAAAAATTGTCAAAAAACTTCCGCGAAATTTGCCTCGCTCGATCACGTTGCAACAAAACGCTCAAGAATATCGAAAATGCAATATGTTTAAATTACGACAAGAAAAAAAAATGACGCGTATAACCGGCTGGCATATGTAACGTGTACCTTAAAAATGATAAATGTGAAATATTAAAATTGCGATAGTCAGAAGAATTGATGATACTTTAGCAATTCTAACGTTTCCTCCGAGTACAAAGAATATCTTCTTTCTCATGCAAAGGATCGAGCGTGGTTTCCTGCGATTCTCAACTCCGCGAAAAACGATCGCGAGGGTATACGATGCCGCGATGTCCCGGCGGTCCCCTCGATCGGCGCTAGATTGATACGAGCTGAAAAATCCGATAGAAAGTTTTGTTTTGTCGAGGATCTTATTCGCGCTTCCGGCAAAAAGGCGTGCGCGCGCGCGCGCGAGGAAATCGATAATGGCGAATATCTGCCATAACCGCTCGCCATTAAAAGCCCCCAACGCTCTGGTCGGCGAGCGCGGCGTGTCTCACTAAATTCCCTCGAGCCATAATGCAGTCGTCACGTCCGGAGGATTAATACGCCCGCGATGCATTTATTCAACGTGGCGTTTGTTGTTTCGTCCGCAGTCAAATGAACGGCGTCGGCGGCGAACGGGTGGGGCGATCGGGATCAAAATTTACTGCCGGTCTAGTTTCCCGGGCGCCCTTCGAACACAAAACCATTCCGCGGCAAGCGGGAGAAAGAGAGACGAGATCGATGCGACGATCGGCGCTAGACGCCGGTCCTCGTCCCGGGGATGCACAGCGTAGGCGGCCGCGGAAGCGACGACGAACGCGTACAAACTGCAGGCGCGCGCCGTATGCATCGCTTGGCTCGTCGCGGGACGCATCAACGCGCACTATTGTCTTTCACAATATTTGCTCGCGCGAGCGAAGGGCTCTGGGGCAATAGATGTCGCATGATTACAGTAACCGGTGACTTGGACAGGACCGCCCTGTGTTTGCAGATCGTGAGGATATAATCGATTCGCGCCGAGGAAACTTCTCGGGGCTCGCGCTCTCGAAACACATACACACACACTCGGCACGTTCGAACGCTGCTAAAACATTTCGGAGAGCTGATAGACAAATACTACTAAGAGTGGTTGTCTAATCGTCGTCGGTTAAGATACGTTTGAGGGAAAACACGTGGAGAATATAAAAGAGGAATATCAGATAAGACAAAAGGAGGTCAATATAACTCTAATGTAATAAGTTGGCTCTCTGTTTTCCTTCACGAAGAGAAACGTACGATTCATGAATATTTGATGGTTCGTATAATTTGCGGTCGTACTGCCGAAATAATCAAAATGTATCGATCAAAATCGTAGTTTTGTGGCGGGTATTACAGAATATGCAGAAACTCGTATCATAGAACATACACGCACATAGGTCATCACTTGTAAAAAATAAAAAAAATAAAAAAAAAAACCAAAAAAACAATACGAGAGAAATGTGTAAGGTATCCGCCGGATATATATTCGCTCTGCCGGATGCACACGTTCGCGGTGTGCAAATTGTTTGAGCTGTGTGGGTGTGCAAAATCGCCGACGCGTTTTCCTTTCCAAACGCGTGGCTTCAATTTTTCCGACGCGATCCCCCGGCCGGTCGCGCGCGCTTTGATCTTTTATAGAACAACGCAATTTATACGGCTTCGCTTTTTACCGAAGTTTGCCTGTTATACATCCGCGCAAACGTTTTCCCGCGACGGGACCCGCTCGTTTCCACTTCGCGGTTCTCAGCTCTCTGTAATTGCGTCACGTAAAACTACGAAGAAGAAACTTTTGCAAATGGAGTCATTCGTTATCGACCGCGGCGGCGGTCTCTCTTTCTCTATCTATCTATCTATCTCACTCTCTCTCTCTTTCTCTCTCCTCGGAATAGTCAGCAAAGCGCTACGCGACTTTTACTCGCTAGTACGAATTCATTAAAAGCGATGATCTAGCCATCCATTCCACTCCTTCTTCCCCCGCGAGAACGCGAAACGTTTAAAAATCCAATCTAGGACACACAGTTCTCTCTCTGTCTTTCTCGTTCTCTTCTTTCAAAAGAACGCGGAGGCGTCAGACAAGAGTTTTTCCGCGACAATTCTATATTTTTCGCGCTTCACACAAATGTTTAAAGATGAAGCGCCATGAAATATACATGCGTGTATCCTCATTGTGGCTCAAACATAAAGAGCACGCATTTTTCTTTGTCTCACGACACCGTAACGCAAGCGTCATCCCGCTATTTCGGGAGCCAGCGCGAACGTTCCGATCGCGCCGAAAGTGCACACGATGCATGCGTGCCTCCGAGGCGCAAAGTCGTCTTTCGCGTGCACGTATAAAAGTACGGTGCATTCGTGTGCGCGAGGCGCAATCGATACCACTCGTTATTTTGAGAGTCGTTGCAACTCTCCCCGGAGCGCACCGCTTGCGAATATATCCCGGAGTTTTAGACTTCCCGCTGGTGAATTCGTGACATTTATTTTGCGACCCCCGCCGCCGCCGCCGAGGAGAATAATTAAAATGTGCGCGGCGAAACCGCGCTTTCTCCGCGCGCTGACGATCGGCCCCCGGCTTAATATCGCTCGGGTTCGTCACGTAGTTGCCAAGTAAGGCGAGCGAGCGAACGTTCGCGCGCGCGTCTGCTTCGGTAAAGTGATAAAATTTAATTATTCATAACGGTATCGTCTATTCGGCGAGCATGACAGGAACTCTGATGACAAAGGATATAATAGTTAATTGATGTCTCTGTAGCGGTTGAAATATGAAATCCGTCCTCTCCTCCACTCTCTTGTATTAGAGAAAATATGCGTTACATACAACACTAGGTCCCGATAATGCCCTGCTCACATGAAGTTACATCAATATAATGCTCGAATAATGCCTTAACAATGAAGATGCAATTTCACGTGAGCACGCATTAATGGCATTACCACGAGCGTACGAGTGTTGGCATGTGCTGGCATGTGTGTGTTTGGCAAATATTTCTTCATCCGTAAAATTATGTAATTAATTGTAGAGAATAACGGAAAATATATATATATATATCTATATATACATATACACGCTCATCTTCTTTAGCAACGTGACCAAATCCACTTCTATTCTGATTAGTAAATCGATTGACTCAAAAACTTTTCTCGTAAATAACCGTTTTTCTCTCCTCTCTCTCTCTCGTCTCCCTCGCCTCCCTCCGGTAAATAGCGAAATTTTCGGCTAATTGAAGTTCTCATTTCTCATTAATTATAATGCAGATTGATGGATGGCCCGTTTTCTCGGTCGTGCGGAATTAACACGAGTAATAAATTGATAAGTACAAAGAAACACGTGCCCGCGCACAATCCATTAATGCATAAATTATTCGCGATGATCTGCATATATATATATATAT
>QVOB01001085.1:0-17681 GCA_014839585.1 Pseudomyrmex concolor | reverse complement strand
CGTTTATTTCGAGGTCTTCACTTTTCGCGTGCGTCTTTTCGTCGTAGGATGGATTACCGGTCAATTAACGACGTGACACTATAATTGGCGCGATAATTCGATCCCCCTTACGGCCGGGAGTCCTCCGTAGAAGCTCGCGCCCACGTCACGAGCCCTGAGAGAGTTAAGCGGCCGCGCGCACTTCGTTAAATTAAAATCCCGAGGCGATTCGCCGGCACCGAGTGGCCCGCGGCGAGCCGTCCAGGCGCTGCCGTCTAATTTGTAGCGCATAATTCGAATAATTTGCACGCGTTAATGGAACCGGCCGTGTGGGACGGTCTCTCGTCGTGCCGACGACGCGACGCGCGGAAATCTCAACCTTGCGAATATTCCCGTGCAATAAAAGTGATTCGATCTAATGAGAGTCAGACGGAATCACGCCAGAAATTGGAGCGAAAAAGAACCGCGTAAAATAAAACAAAAGTATCTTTCGAACGACACAAAAAGAAAACAAAATTTACGATAGAAACACGTTAAATACATTTCATTTACTTTTTATTTGTTTACCCGAATATGTTTGCTTTATTCGTCGTGACTTTTTGTAATTAAAATCGATAAGATTAAAATCGATTGTAACGTCTATAGTCGCGGATGTTATATATCTTATCGATGACGTATCGTATAGCGACAACGCGTTTCGATTCTCTCCCACCTTTCTTTAAAGAGAATAAAAATATCCCCGCCGCGCCGCACGTCTTCTTTCACGTTATCTTCAGACCGGACGTTGTTTGCAAACTTCTACACACGCGGAACGGATCGCGATTTCGCTCTCTTTTATACACGTAACAAGACTATGCGAGACTCGCGCGTGATTGTGATGAGAACTGCATCTTAACGTGCACGATGTTTTCTCTATCTAATTGAGAAGAGCACGAAATTACGCGGTAAGTAATGTTACATCATAAACTGTGCGAAAGTTACGTGAGAAATGTAGTAACTCGGACATTCTCGGATTATTTCGTTCGGGCAACGATAATGAGAGACGCGACGTTAAATATATATATAAACATCGACTAGACGAGCTGAAATCATATTAAGTATTTTTTACGGACGTATATGGTAAGGCCTTAGTCATCAACGTGTCGAGAATACACACATTTTCCCCGCGAATATTGATTTACGAGCCACGTGCTCGACACAGAAACTTACTTTCCTGGTTGTGTATCTGGTTGCGCGATTGGTTTCCGCATATACATTGCTGCGGTTATTTCCCTAAACGACTCCGATCGCCATACGGATGCGCCTTCGGCAACTTGAAAACAACAGCATGTAATACGGCGTGGATGACATCACCGCATATTGAAAGTTTCGCGCGCGTATTGGTTTCGATGTAGCAAAAATTTCTAAGTAATTCGTTGTTATCTTACACACAATATCTCGATTGCGCATCCTACAACATTTTATAGAAGAATCTTCTAGTTTAAGACTCTCATTTTTTTCCTCTTTTCGCGCATATCGTTACGCGCTTCTTCGACAAGACAATTCCTCGAATTTGGAACAACGTCCGCACGTCGAGGAGCCGGCGATTTTCCTTCTGGCATCCTTTTTCCGTGAATCTATAACAAAACGCCGTTTCACATCCGCGTGGTTTTATATCCGCGTCTCCGATTTCCCTGCTCCATGCCTGGTTCCATCTCGTCTATCAATTTTTATCTATTGCACAGGCTGTCCGGACCCTGTGCAAGCGGGGCCCGGTACGTTTAATGACGACTCGTTCGTGTAACGAAATTGACGTGGCCCGGGGGTCCGGTGCACCGTACGTATCTCTCTTTCTTTTTTTCTCTCTCTCTCTCTCTCTCCCCACGCGAGGATTGCGCTAGCGAGGGTGGCGCACAGGTGGGAGGACAGGGAGGACGTGCTGGTAGGCCCAGGATTACGGTGGGGTACGGAAGGGGGCTGGAGGAAGCGGCGGCAGGAGGGAGAGAGGTGGGACCGAGTAGCGGTGTGAGCGAGCGAGAGCGAGAGGACGAGGTGAGTAACTGAGTCCGTGAGCTCGAGTGAGTAACTGGGAGTGAGCAACTGGGGGACCCAGTCAGTCACCACGAGATCGGCAAGCCGAATGGTCAACTGCGCCGGTGGTTCTAAGAAGTTTCGCGACGGTGCGAAAGGGTTAGACTCTCTCAGAGGAGTCTGTGGCGTCAGTTCTTCGTCGAATGTCAAACAAGCGCGACAACGGTTTGACAACGTTGCCCACTTGACTTCGACATATCGCGGATGCAGGTGGAGAAGAGTCAGTCAGCAGCCTGTTGGGGGGAGAGCAGAACGAAAATTGTTTCGCGAACAATGTGGAAATTTCTCGTTCGTTGTTGTGTCACTTTTGACGTCCATCTGATACGCAAGTAACAATTACATATCTGTGCACTCACGCGTTCGTTCCGTGATCTCGGATCCTCTCTCCCTCCCGAGCGGTGACAGTTCGCCCGGACAGTGGGACCGCGCGACGCGGACGTCGGTGCCGGTACGTCGTATTTTTTTTCGGAACAATCGGATTAGAAGAGGGGGGGTGGTTCGCCCGGAGTGCGCAAGTGGATGCCGAGCGGAAACCGTCGCCCGGAGCAGCCGAGGACTCTCCTGCAGGAGGACGAGGAAGAGATGATCTTCGAGCTGCTGGTGGCCGGAGCGTTCGCCCTCGCCACACTAAGGCGGTGTGTGTACATTGCTGAATTCTATCCACTTTCTCTAATATATATGTACATATATCTCTTTTTCTCTTTCTCCCTGCTTTCGCGTCGTTGTCTCGCGGAGACGAAGTGTCCGACGCGCGCAAACATTTGCGCTCTACACAACCGATTCGAAAACGGGTCGCGCGCGCGAGTTGCGTTGGCGCGCTTGTTCGTTTCTCTCGCAATTCGCCGGTGCATATAGCAAACGTCGCGGCATTGACGTCTCCGCGAGATCTCATCTCCGCCCCGTTTTACCCCCGGAAGAAAAAGAAACAAAAATCGCGAGATACGCTCACTCGCCGCGGAAAAAAAAAAAAAAAAGAAAATGGTTGTTCGCGCTTGTCCGGACCAACGACAATGATGCAATGACACGTGAGGAATTCGCGCGATGTTTAAGATACCGTTTCTCCGCTCGGCGCGATGAGCCGTTCTTTGTCGTTTCTTTTATCGATTGCGCTCGCAACGGTCAGTGTTCTTACACGGAAGACTGACGGAATGAAGAAGATAATCGAGCCGCGTTTTACGTGCCGTAAAACGCGGAAAACGGAAAAGTTTCGCGAAAGCGCGTCTAAACGTCTCATTGTTGCGTATAAAGCGATAGGTTTTCTCCCTGGTACTGATTTCTATCCGCTTTTGCTGTAAAAATGTCCTTTTTTTCGCAGCTTCCATTTAAGAAAATTGAATTTAATAACACACATTCTTTTGTATGTTTTGCTTCATTCGAGTGGAATCACTCATGAGTGTAATTACGACGTGACTAAATGACCTTGTGTTCTTGTCACATTGTAATTATACTTTTATAAATCATTAATTATATACGACTAAATGAACACATGACTGTATATTACTGTACTATTGTATAAACATCATTTTAAATATTTTAATATTAATGTAAACAATCTTGAGAAAGAACAAAAAGATTAAAAAAATATAAAATATATATAAGTAAGTCAACTTGCACAACTTTAAAGATTCTAAGTTTTTATATAAAAGTGTGTTATTTCAACGTTTTTTTTGTCATGAATTAAGAGTTGGCAATCAAAATATATAAATTTATTTTCAACTAATTCGAAATACTAATGAATCCTTACATAATTTAAATAGCTGTAATTTAAATATTTTAGATTACCAGCAAATAGCAAAAAAATCAAAAATAAGTATGTACACCGATAAAATTGCACACACTCAATCATGCAAATTGTCAGTATAAATGAGACAAAACGTATGCGTTACATGACTGATGTTTGTCTGTTGCACGACCATTCTAATGATTTAAATCTCAAAGCTAATGTGACGAATATGTTTAAACTTTACCTTTAATGATAACACAATGCGCACATTTCTCACACACAATGTGTAGAAAGACTGTGATAGTTAAAAAATTTATGGTCTCATTGTTTGCGGAAACAACACGACGTGTTCGTGTAACGCATACTTCACGTTCTATTTGCTGATGTAATCTCGAGCGCTTACGAGAAAACATTAATATCTATTGGTTTTGTTAATTATTTGAAATAAAAAGTATTTCACTATTTTAAATATTTATATTATCTGAGAATTGTTGGTTTTTAAATTACTTATTAAAACAAAAAATAAAAACAAAGATTTCATGATTCCTCAATTATGTCTTTATCTTGCGCGATGCTTTCGATACACACGCGCTTGAAACTTCTTGATCGACTAATTAATTGACTAAGCGATGAATCGAGTCAGTGAGATTAAACTGCTAGTGTGTTTATTTGGACTCCAAAATTGATGTGTGTAAGAAGATACTATCGATAGCTTTAGCCCTACAATCTCGTTAGCGCTCCTCTCACTCGATTATCGCTCGTTGATCTGTTTGACTTTTGTGCCAGATAAATTTTTATGATCCTCAAGAACGATGCAAAATGTCGTATACATTTCGGAACAGAGTAACGTTGATGCGACGCCCACGTGATGAGTCTCTCTCAATAAGCTCGTAAATTTGTTTAGAATTATTTACACATGCAAACGAAGTCAATATGCTCGTGTGAAAAAATTACTCACGTGCAAGCGAAACAATTCGGTCACAAATGAAACTGATTATCTGCTTTAATCGACGCAAGTACGCAACGCGTACTGATAAAAAAAATTCTAAGAATTTATATCTATTGGTCATTTTTCTATTTTAACTATGTTTTCACTCTTATCTCAGTTACCAAGCCCGATTCTGCGCGACCGCAATGAATAATTTATTCAACCAACATCTATTTACTCGTATTCATTTTCTACGAATCAAAAGCGGTTCCTCTTAACCGCCGACGCCGTTGTTCCGCGTCACCGCCACCTTCGAATTAGTCTCACTTATTGCTACTTAATCCATCATGCTTACCTAGATTTTCAACCGTTATGAGTGACCGCTTGAATTAATTTGCAATTAATTCTGCCGCAAGTGGCCGGTTGTAATACTTCAAACAGTAGTTGTATATAATGCATATATCATTAACCAAGACCGTATAAAAATAGACATTTCTAACTCTCATAGCGATAAAGAGAAACGACGATCGTTGTTTGTTTTGTTTTCTATACTCTAAGCAAATTACGTAACATGGTTTTAAACATTTGTCAAAGAATATTTAATTGTGCACTGCTCACCGTTTTGAAATACGAAACTGTTTAAAATAGCATAAATCCACGATACAATGGTATCCCCTTACAATAAGATTTTCCCACTCAAAGAAGTGATTTTCTAACGCCGAGCACACGACAAATTTGAACTCGTCACCGAGCGCTCGTCTGGTCGCTCCGCCTCCGGAGGGTCTTTCACTTCTCTTCGGAAGGTACCAGCCGCCGATAGAGCCGCGCGCGCGTTGTGTTGATACGGGACACACACGGACTGTTTGTTCGTGGTACCATCCGCGGACCCTTTTTTCATGTAGGCCTCGAGTCTCGAGTCACAACACTAGTAAAGTTACAAAAGCCGAAGGCAAACAGATCCGGGGACGGGCCTTAACCGGTTTATTAAACACTCGTGCGGGTCCCCGGAGGTGGTCCGCGTCGTCGCTCAAAGTAGCGACGACGCGGTCAAGCGAGTATACGAGAATGACAGCGACGTCGACGCCGGCGTCTTCCGAAACTCGCGTACGTGCCGCGTTTTTCGTTTACGATATCACTTTTCTGAAGAGATTGAGAATGAGATGCGCTAATTACGTGAGAAAGAGCAATTTCAGCCAAGATATCAGAAAGAAATCAAGTATTCGACAAATAACAGTTTAAACACTGAGCAATTCTCTTTCGTTCAAATCCAATTACAGACGCAATTCGAACAACTCAACTGTTATTTATTTTTATTCTTAAAAAATATTTTGCCACGTATCTTTTTGATTCGATACAGATCATCGATTGTTGAAATATATGAGGAAATATTTCTTGCGGCGTCCTGTACAATACAAAGTTTTGACGAGGCACATCGTGGAATTTTTTTGTACGTCCCTTAGTGTCACCGAGTGACTTACGTTCTACGACAGAAATAAAAGGAAAGTAAAGGGTCCGGAGAGCGGACTTGGACGTGTACTGCGTTGTGGTTTTGGGTTCAGCAGGGTTCACTGGACATATTATGGGACAGACGACCACTCCAGCGTGAAATGAAAATATTATGCCAGCGCTCAGACTGCTGTACCACGCGTGACATCGAAGAATTACTATATGGTTGTAAAAAAAAAAAGAAAATAAATAAAAAAACAATCAAAGATTCACACGTCGCGCGTGTATCTCGTGGGTAATGACATAATTTTTTTTTTCGCGAGTCGTTCTTATGGTGACTCTCACTTAATCAGCGCCTGCCGCGTGTCGTGAGATTACAGATGCTGATTTCTTACTCTTTTCTGATTCTGATTAAAAAAATTAACTGCAATTACATTTTTTTATTGTTTTTTTATTCTTTTCTACGTAAGCAATGTTTCTGTTTTTCGTTTTTTTGTTTTGCAATAATGTTACTAATCTCGTTTAATAAGCAGTTAGCATTTGATACCGATAAACATCGATACACGGTATCGCACACACAATTGCTAACGAAGCGTCTCGAGCGATCTTACCGCGAGACTCCCGGGGTTACTTTTTGCGGCAATTTGTTAATCGTACTTAGTTACAACCGAAGGAAAGAAACGCGCGCCGGCAAAAAAAACGAGAAAAAGATGAGTATAAATCATACCCGTGACAACTTTAATTTTACGTAATTCTCATTTTACATATTTTTCTCCGACGACGCGACGCGCAAGTTTCCGTCCAAGTAGCTTTAGTAGATCTATCTAGCCTGGCGCTGCGCCATCCAATCAAATTGATCGCGTGCGGATCGGAACTTTTACAAACATGGCGGTAATACTTTCGCGCCGGCGTCCCCGTTTCCCTCGCACACACCTGATTTGTGCAACATCGCGAAGGCATTTTTTTCCCGCTCGATCGATTGTGGAAAAAAAAAAAATAATAAACGCGCATGTGTGGACGCTTTGCGCGGCAAAAACTCAAGTGGACCGTCCATTATGTTGTGATGCGAGTGGGGAAAATCGCGCGTAATTACGCTAATTATCGATAAATAATGCATATGTTAATCGCATCCCATGCTAACGCGACGATAAGCGAGCGCGACACATGTATCTACCAACACGTTGTACATATTAGAGCTGTTTATGCAAGATACAATGTAATGCAATTTGTTATCCTTGAGTCATCTCTCTGTCGCTTGAGATAATACACACGCGCTTTCTTGCAAAATAACATTGAGCGCAGCATCTCTTTTAATGTCATTTTCAGTAATGCTTCTATAAACGCTAACATTCTTTAACGGCACATTGACAGACCGAGGAAACTAATTAACACTAGAACGTCCGATGTTCGAGCCGCATTGACTGCTTTAAGTCTTGTTAGAAAAACAGTCTTTTTACTTCCTCCTTGTTAAAAAATGCTCATTTGTTAACGACAAGATTTCAAATAAATTGAGAAATCTGATGTGTTAGCTATCGTAATGCAAATTGTTTGCGTAATGCAAGTTTTACAACAGACAGATAGATCAGACAATTCGCATTTGCATTTGACGTCACAATCTATTTCTGCGCACTCGACAACATTACATTACACGGACGGATTTACCGCATCACGTTGATAACAAATTCCCCCGACAATTTATTCAGTTGCGAAGAAGGTAATCTCGCATTCTGCATTGTAATTTAGAATTAGCCGCGCTTTCGTTATCCGCAAATACGTCGCTAATTACGTCGGATTTACGAGCGCGCGTTAACTATCGGCGACTCTTTTATATCGCATTTAAAGTCGCGTCGGCGGATCGTTTTCATCGCTTTCTCAAGGTGATTCTCTTCCAATTCTGTTCCGACGCACTATTTTCTGAATGCAATTTTTTGTTTTTTTTTTTTAATTTTGCCAATATTTTTCAACTATTTGCACAAAATCGATCGCGATATTTGTTGATCCGATTGATAACGAGAGAGGACTTTATCTTATCGATATTATTTCCTCGTATTTCAGCACCACAAGCGGCGATTGCTTAATAACCGGCTCGAAGTCGGTCGCTTTACTTCATAAAGTATTCAAGTAACTCGCAAAAATCGAATAATGTGATTCATAATTTTTCGCGAAATTGTTCAAATCCGATCCACGCGCACGGCCGTTTCCCGCGATCGAGTCTCTCCGTTATTAGCGGATTGTTATATATATGTATGTCGGTCGTTTTCGCCGATCGCGTTTCTAAGAGGGTTCACACAATGCGGGTGGTAAGCGCGCGTACAGAAGTGAAGCAATGTTTAAATTACACGCTGTAGTACAGTGAACCGAGCTTTACGAGGTCCCGCCGCAAACTCCTCCGTTCCACCACCTACGATAGCAATTACGAAGCCCGAAGCGAGTCGCTTGGCACACACCACAATAATAATGTGCTCACTTCCGCGACCAAGCGCAACACCACGTGGAAATCGTATATCCTTCATTCTTTGAGGAACGAAAGTCAGTCGCGGGCCTCGGAGACGAAGACTTTAACGCTGTGCCGACAACGTCGCTCACACGTAGTGGGCGTGCGTAGATATTCAGCCGCGGTATCGCATCAAACGCGCGCGTTTATCTGCGTCTTGCGCTCTTTTCTTTCTTCGATTCAATTATTTCCGCCCTTTTTTTTCGATTCTCGAGCATCTTTTATTCCATATTGTGGGCGACGAGCGCGCGCTCGATACCTCGAACTATTATAAAGTATATTAAAATTAATTAATTAATCGTATAAACACAAAGTCGCGTTGTCTGTTAGATTTCCCGGCGAGTCCGGCCAATTACAAACTCGGATTCGTCGCGCGCTAATTAGCGATGGCCGCGCGACGGATCTCCGATTACGCGATCTCTCTCGCCACCTGACGCTATCCATCGTGCGACGGCTGATTGCTATTCTCTACCTTGAGGCGCGCGCGCGCAATGAGCAATGCGTTCATTCATGCCGCAAGTGGAAGAGTGTGTTTGCCGCTATATACAGACGGAATAATACACGGGGGGAGGATCGATCCCGAGAGACGAGAAATCTAAGCCGGTATAAGACCTCGCCGATGCTGCGCAATCCGCGGGCAGACATGTTTATTATTCGGAGCGAGAGAAGCGGATACTTAATGTCCCGGTTGCCCGTACGTATACTTAAAGGGCCATTGTGGGTGGAAGGTGAAGAGAGCACGCGATGAAATGTGACGGGACTGATTCGGTGTATTGTGTACACAGGACGGACCGTATGCCTGCGTATCTTCCGTAGTTTCTTCACATATCGACGCAGTCATTCTAATATTCTTTTAAAAACAAGTTTCTTGCATAATCTATTACCGTATAATCATACACAAAAATGATTTAAAACGATATCCGATGAAATCTCGATAATTTCGCGGCGAAACAAGTTGTCACGCCGCCGGTCAAATGAATTGATTCAGTTCCGCGCTCGATAATTTGTTTTCTTTGGTTTTTTTTATGAGCTGTTTCGGCCATTTGTCATCTCGAAAACGAACTGGTTGCGCGCCAGTGTGTGCCGCGTGTTGCTGACTACGCTAAACCTATCAACGGGTTTTGCAACTAACTGCATCGCCGCGTCATTAAAAAGAAACAATACGAATCGGCGGAGAAGGCGTAGGTAGAAGTCGTCCGCGTGAGAGTTGAGAAAAAAAAATTCATTTCGCGAACGCTTCGTAAAATCGCTTGCGATATCGACATCGTGTGGAAGGATACTTCCTCGCGTGTACTTCCTTAGCGCGCAATATCGTGGGTGGAGCGAGAGACCCCGGCTTCGTGCCTGACCACCGACAACTTTGATTCAGTGCGATTGTTGCGAGCCGGTTCAATGATCGGCGCGACACACCAACCGCGCGCGCGGCAGCGGCGGCGGCTCGAGTCTGTATAACGACACGCGCACGCAAAACACACGTACGCGATCCACTAGCCGGCCAAACGAGTCACGTTTACACAGAGAAAGAGAGAGAGAGGAGAGGAAAGAGCGCGCGTACCGATTCTTCCGTTCTTTTGCGCACGACGCACGCTCAGCCCGCTAGCATCAGAAACGGCGAAAGACCGTGAAGGGTTAATCTCTAACCGCCGGGCATCCGATGTTGCAGCGCTCGTTCCTTAGGTCCGGCGAATCGACGGGCTAGTTAGAGACGCGGGAGATAGATATAATTTCGATCGAGACGTATCGCTACCACGAGTCACGCTAGGCTAAGTTGCATGTTTATTCGCGACAGCGAAAACGTGATAATTGACAGTGAAACAGTTACGAACGCGTTTCCGCGAGATTATGTATTTCCCGTGTATGAAAACTTAAACTGAAATTATTACCGCGCACCTCCGTCCGATGAATTATATTTTCTCTGACGACTGTAATGACGTAACGCCGCATAAATTCCGATACACGTCGAAACCTCGAGGATCATTGTCGTCGATTCAGCACGGACAGCCTCGGTCACCCGAGCGATGACAGAATCTCACCGTCTTTTACGATCCGATGGGTCGTTATTGGGATTTCTCGTGTCTCGGGCGCTACGTGGAGGAAATCGTAAAGGGCCGAAAGGGTCGACGGAGAGGCGTGGTACCGCGTTATGTACCTCTGGTTCCGTATCTCTGAGGACTCCGCTGACGTCTCTGTATATATTCACGGTGCTCGAGATCGTCGTAAAGGGGGTCTGTATAGAGTCGCGGCGTGAGAGTTTGATTTTATGCCCCGTCCCGGACCGCCCGCCGCTAGTCACACGATGAGTGTCTTCGGCTTTTCTTTTTAACGCGCAAAGCACACGTGCTGTGTGTGCAGTTTTTTTTTTTATTTAAGCGTGCACGAAACACGGTGTTGTGTTTTGCCGCGGAAAACAATGTCATCTTGTTTTCCGCGCTATCGGAGTCATCATTCTTTCTCGCGGATCTCGAAACTCGCGCGGACAGAAAATCGTCCCGGTTGCTCGTAAAAGAGACGACGCGTCGTGCGAGTCGATCGCGCGACAAATCGGCGAATTATCGTCGGTCGCGACGAGCCCGAACGACCAATCTTTTGTCCATTGTACTCATCCTTTTTTCGCGAATTTAAATGGAGAAACAAAAGTTTAAAGACTCAATTGCTTTACTAATACGAAAGCAGGAAAAGATGATTACGGACAAATTACGAGAAAAATAATAGCACAATTGCAGCGTGATTAATTCAGAACTCGTTGTACATTTAAAAAAAAATAAATTTTTGTAGTTTAAAGTCACACTTGAGTATGATCCAGACCGACAGGAATGCACACAATGAATAATTTATATGACGCTGATTATTAATAACATACACCGCACTGATTTTATCATGTGTATATACCATTCGCATCGAAGCGATAGTGTCAATTTCTAGCATAATTTATCTTGATGTCATTAATGTCGTTGACTTGCGTTAGTTCATTAATATGAATAGTTTTTCTCTTCTATCTGTAAAAGTAAGAGAAGTCACGCTAGAGCGGCAAAGAACGATGATAACGATTCGTATCATTTTGATGAGGATACAACAAGAAAGATAAAAATCGACTTCGTGATAATAAATCACAATTATTGATTGTCGTTATCTACGAAAGTTGGGAACAAATTAAAAAACGGCTAATTGAGAAGCTTTTAATTGAAAATAAGATCTCTAACGACACATGTTGTTTTGAAGTAGATTAACCGGTAGATTAATCTTCGCTTTATCTGACTCTGTTATACATCGAGATCTTACTCGAAACCAGTTACGCCATATCTGAAACCTGTTTATCTTATTTTTTAAATATTTTCTTTTAAATATCTTCAGACAAATTTATCAAATATTCGCTGAAAGTTCATCAGTAAGTTTACGATGTTCCGAACTTTTTCTCGACAATAATATCAAGTGAGCGGAAAATTGCACGAGCACACGATACGCGCGCACGATAAGATGATTAAGCTCAACTTACACAAATATCTAAAGAAAAGTACTTTTAATACGAAGCGTTTCGATATGATCGTACGACGCGTAACGACTGACTGATGTTGTACGATATGACAGACTGTGAAAGTAAGCAAAGGATTTGCAAAAATTGCAGATATTTCTTGCTTTTTGTATATTGCGAGTAGAATTTCGAGAAAACACGCGCTGTCAAGATATCAGTCCATTTGCATTTTTGTCAGTGTTGGACATCTGATTTGTCGAAACGCAAATCTTCAGGGGATTAAACAAAGTGCAGGTATTAAAAACCTTGCGCATACACTTCGCGAAACGAATATCCCTTACTCGCGAGAAGAAGTCATTTAACGACAGATATTTTGCTCTCTTGACGCAGCGAAAAAAAAAATCCGGATAACTTACGTAATCCTCGCCTTCGGTCGAAAGAAAAAGAGAAAAGAGGAAAAGAGAGGAACAAAGATCGCGGGAGAGAAGACCCCGCAGAAAAAAAGAAGAACAACATCGTCGCAACCTACCGTCAACCGAATCGCGATTAACGCGCGCATACAATCGGGGCGCACTTTCTTACGCACACGTGTGCGCACACGCGTGTGTGTGTGAGCGCGCGCGCGCGCGCGCGCACGGCCTATCGCCCGGCCGCAGGAATCGAGATAATGTAATCGACGATGACATTGAACGCCGTAGTAACCGACCGCGTGCATTCCTGCGCGCCGCGCCTCCCTCCCTTCGTCCTCGATGCTGCGGTGGCGGAACGTCGTCTCCTATCGAGTCTTGCACCGATGCCAACGGTAGGTTGTCACCTCTGGATATAAACGACGGATGACGTCAGTCATGACATCAGTGATCCATATCGTCGTAACACCGTAAGGCGCCTCCTCGCCTTCGCCTCGCGTATTACAGACGCTTTCAAGACGCGTCAGCGTAAAGACACCTTTGATAATTCGATGCGTCGGCGACGCAGCAGGTAGACCGAGGAAGAAGCGAGGGGAAAAGAAGGATAGAAGAGAGAAAGAAAAAGGACTAGAAGCCCAGGCAGGGAAAACAAAAGAAGCACGCAGAAACGGAATTGGTGAGAGAGGATGTAAAGGATGAAGGTTAGCGCGCAACTCCGGCGCAACTTAAAACCCCTCAGCATTTTATGGGTGGAGTCGCCTTCCGAGAGAGAGAAAGAGAGACGAGAACTGTCCCGGTACGCCTAGTAGTCCCAAGCCAGACTAAAATGCAAATCTCGCGCCCCGCTAATCTGTCTGGTGCATCCGTGAGGTTGGGACAAACCATTGGCGGAGACTGCGAGTTTTCCCGCGTATCTCATAAATCAAAGTCCGCGAGGGAAGGACTTTTGCGGTCGGCTAAAGAAGGAAGTCGGAATCCGGCGCGCACACATGACGCACCCTGATTCATATTCAACGAAAGTGGAAATACGCGCCGCCGCGAGTTGACAGAGAGAAATCCGGTCCGAAGAGACACGCGAGATCAAAGTCGAGATAAACGCACCGCGACATGTCACAAAATGATTCGCTCATCTTCGTTTTTTTTTTTCAGGTTTCGTCAAAAATTACATAACGAATGAGAGAGAGAGAGAGAGAAAGAGAGAGAGAACGCAACAAATAATCTCTCGATTTCGATTAAATTATTGAATTTTCTTTTTGCGCGTTAATTTCTGCACCCTTCGAGTACTCGGATCAGTTCCTCGTATCTCCGTCGACTTTTTAATCACCGCTCGGATTCAGAACCCGAGCGGGGAAGAAACTTGACGCCTCTGCAGGCTCCCGACGATCCCCGATGCGCATACCGTATCAAATGTTGCGAGCTACGCACAATCTATCTTTTCTATGGCGCTCGCCGAGAGCGCGTTCACCCGCGTGTGGTGGTGCGACACTCTCGCCACATAGGTGCCGATTATACCAGCGATGTTTCGCTCGGCTTATAAACACGACTTACGGATAGGACAAGCGTTCACATAACGTGTATACTTTACTCGAGAAGGTACAGAAAGAAAAAGAAAGAGAGAAAAAGAGAGAGAGACGCCGCTATGCGTCCCACATACCTTTATGAATGACGTTGCAGTATAACGAGAAAGGCGCGCGTTTTTCATGATAAAGTGTGTGCCCGACAATCGCGTGTCGCTTTATACGTATGGTGTCTTTACATATCCAAGATGCGTCATCATTACCTAATGATTCTCTCTCTTTCTTTCTCTTCGGGAATTTTCTTGCGATATCTATTATAAATCTTGTTAAAAAAAAGTTAATAATCTGCGAATAAGCAATTTAAAGTATTTTATAATTTTAAGCTTTTTTTAACTTGCAATTAAATTTGTAAAGTTTTTCATCTTATTTGCGCTTCTTATCGCTCTTTCTTATTGCTCGCCGTTCTTTCGGTGGTAAAAAACATCAAGTGCGTAATCCACCTATTTCTCTTCTTTCGGAAACACGCGCAAACGCTAAAACTTTCTCGTTATCCGAACATCGCTGCGAAAACTCCTCCGAACGAGAACTCGCTACTTTATTATTTTGCAATCGATAAAGATTACCTTTCCCGACTAAAGTAGTACCTACAAACTGCGCGCGCTGTGTACAAGCAATGACACGCGAGTCGCGATTTCCTGCTCTCTCTCTCCACCCTATTCTACGTACTTATCCTCCGTGCGTGCGTGCACTTTTGAACGCACGTCTGCACACTCTCTTTCTCGCTCTCGCTCACCGATATGGGATCCGCGCGAAGCCAAGTCCGAATGGCTCCGTATCGGGCACCTCGCTCCCACACTCGCTCTCGCACAACGGCGATAATATTGCGCTCTTTCTACCACTTCTGCGCGTCCTCCTTTCATGTGTGTGTGCATGTGCGTGTGCGCGCGCGCGCACGGCCATACTCTGTCTCTCTCTTTCTTTCTCTTTCCGCGATCTTTCGCTCCTTTTCTCCATTCCGTCTTCCAACTCGTCGGTCCAAGGAGGCGAAGGTGGAGGCTAATCACCACGCAATCACCGCTCCCGGGACTCCGACCCGTTCCCAGAAAGCAGCAACCGCCTTTTGCCGCCCCGGGGGCATTCACCACCGCCGCGTTACCGCTGCTGCAAAACCAACAATCTTCGTCCTGTGCCGCGGAAAAAAAGATCATCGCTCTCCCCGCGTCCCGCGTGTTCTTCCCCGCCTCTTTTCGCCAAATCAGCCCGGAGGGCCGACCGATCGTCCGACTACTGGCATCCGGGGAATCCATCGCGAGAATAGCCGCGATTCCATCACGGGTCCGAGAGAGGATCCTCCTTCCTCCTATCAAGAAACGGGGAAAGAAAGCATGCATTAAACGCGCGCGCGAAAGGATAACCCCTATTTCTCCGTGTCCGCACGACATGCCGAATGGTCGAAAAGAAGTATATTTTGGGATAATTTCCCCGTGCGAATGATGGACGTTTCGTTTCTGAAACGCGTTTTCGAAACCGACGTTATCGCGCGTAATAAGAGTGCACTGTAACACAGTGAAGATGACTCGGCGCCTGGCTCAAATAATTGCGCGCGCCGAAAGCCTAACTCACGAATAACGTGATTATCGCGTGCGATTTTAGTGATCCGTAGGTGGCAACGTTGCGATTATACAAGAGTTTGCCGGAGAAAAACCCATGCCACTCAATTATATTTCTCTCGGCGCGCTTTCGTGATGAATTAATTATCATCTGTTATCAATTATATATTTTATACGCCGAAGGAATGTTCGAACAATTTTGTATTTACACCGAGCGAATAATAACAGACGGCTAATGTAAATCTGAATATAAACGCATCCCTCTTTGATGGCTTTTTTTTTTTTTTTTTTTTTTTTTATCTCCAGAAAATTCGACACGTTAAGTTTCTCATATCATTTCGTTCTCCGATACATTATGTTAATCACTTAATCGCGCTTTATACCAATAAATATATTTTCTTTGATTTCGTATTATTTGTTCTCGAAAGATATTTATTTTACTTGATACCTCTCAAATGGAAATTAAATCACAGCCTGTCAAAAACGAGTAAGTTCGCACGAAGGTACTTTGTTGCTTGTCTATCTTCGGATGCGGGGATAATGCTCGCAGAAAACCAGTAACTGGTAGGTAAGGAGGTAAATTGATATAGGAGAGAGTCGGGGGCGATGGTCGTTACGAGTGTATATAATATTGGATGCACCTTTAGCGCACGCCCACGCGATGTGCGCGGCCGACGATACCGGGACGCCTGAAACTGCGCGCTGGCTCGGGGCGAGACTCCGCAAAAAAAGAAGAGGAGAGGCCACGAGTTTACGATAAGATACACGGCTACACAACTTCCTCCGGTTTGTCTCGCGCTAACGGGCTAATCGAATTGGGACTTATTGTTATGTCGTTCGCTCGATGTGTCCGTGCGAAAACTTACAACCGAGTTTCCGAATTTACGTACTCAGCGATACTGCGACTATCGAAAGATGCAAAAAATGCTGAACAAAAAAAAAACTCGGAAATTGAAGTTAAAATTAAGAAGTGAATAATTTTGAACGGATCAAGAATCAAAACTTCAAAAAAATGAGTAATTGCAATAAAAATTTGAAGGTCGAGAGTTTTTCTTATCTCGAAAAATATTGTCGAGGAAATTAACGTCTTCTTCGATCAAATATTGTGCGCGGAAGTTTGATATCTTATCTTCCTCGGAATTTTTTAGTTCCACTTCGATCCGAGGAATAACCAAACGAAAGTTTCCAGTGACAGAACTTACGACTTCTAAAGTACATCAGATATTAACTCCGGGAATGAATATAAAGTGATACACGCGCGCGGGATCACGTACTTAGCGCGTGTGCGCTTTCGTCGTTTCGTGATGATGACTGCGCGCCGTCGTCGCGCGCGCATTAGTTCACGCGTGACCGACGCGCGAATTGTAGGTACGAACCATCGTATCGAATTGTCATTACGCCTCGCACCTATCGCGCGCGCGTAGCGCTCGCGCTGTCATTTTTAATGGATCCACACATACACGTGGTTTTTCCCATCGACAATCGACGCGCACGTTAATTGTCCGCGCAGTGGTCCGTAAAGGTCTTTTGTCGGTACTCACGGCATTAGCGCCATTGACGGTAGACTTTGCTGACGCTAAGTGGCACTAATCGATTCGAATTGATTCGACGTATACGATGCGTAGCGCCGCGAATGATGAGTAGTTGCGAGCTGTTCGCAAATTCATCAATATGCATGGCTGCAAATCCAAACTACTTCAATCTTTTTGACTTACAATGAAGATGACAAATTACGAGTCTCTCTTGTCTCCGCACATTTTTATACTAGATGTTTGAAATTTTTTTTACTCGCATTTACGAAGAGAAAAGAAAATAAAAGAATTTCGAGACATCGCGCTATCACGCGCACTGAAGATAGAAAGAGTCGCACATATATACTCGGGGTAGTTCGCGGCGATGTGGAATCATGAGGGAAGTCGTAAGCCGTGACGTTTAGTTGCGCAATAAATCTCGATTCTCCGATTTGCAATCCATTTCCTATTGCGGGGGCGACGATTGGTTATTGCTAAATTGGTGCGTAGGTGCGATGGTACGTACC
>QVOB01001082.1:0-16405 GCA_014839585.1 Pseudomyrmex concolor | reverse complement strand
TTTTAACTGTTTCTGTAAAAACTTTATCTAAATGTTCTGTAACAGCAACTCAAACATAGACTTCGTGCAAGATCGCCAAGTTGGTAAAAATAATTTTTATAATGCGGTATCACATGTAACGCACGTGAAAAGCATGAAAGATCCATTGTAATCACGGCGCACATTTGCGATTTGCGGAAGATATTGATCGTTTCATGTACTTATAATACTACAGATAATACATATCGCAATATTTCACATATTTAAGTATTTCAAAACAACATACATTATTATGTTCTAGTAAAGTGGAATTCTCGAATACATACATACCTTGTTTAATCGCCAGTCAGATGAAAAAAGAACACGAAATACTTCGACATGTAGGTATGCCGAGTTAACATCATAAACTATGACAAATTTATAGATGCACAGAAAAGGTCTTCTCTCAGAGTTGCGTTCGTAAACTTTAGGCCGCGTCTACAATGATCTGTGCTCTGCCGAGCGCGCGGGCGGAATAGCGGTTTTTTAAGTTTGGGCGACCTATAATTTTTTATTGCTCGTCAACGCATAACACATAAGCGGCTGAAAGTTTGCACAAATTTTCTTTGAGATATTAGGCCGCTCTCAGACTTCTCTCTGGTCGGATTCTGTTGCATCTATTTTTGTTCGAATTTGTAACTAATCGTTCATACTTGGTAGCAAGTGTGAAACTGTTGCATGTTTTACAAAATTGTACACATCATGTGTTAATAATCTAACTTACTTCTGGTTTCATATGTGTTGATAACACGACTCTTTATCAACCACAGGTTTAATCGTTTTCTGTCATGAAGATTATTGATCTTTATGTGTAAATACACATCCATTGAAAGCACTTTTTCTCTATCCACATCAAAGTAGCGGTTTGATTAAAAGTAAAGTCATGTTCTTTATGTAATAAGTACATGTAAGTCATGTTCTAGATATAAAAATTGCGCGCATAGAAAAAATAAGGAAGAGAGAGAGAGAGAGAGACTGAACAAAAAAAAGAATTAAATTTTTTTTCAACACATTTGATATAGCAACAAAATGTTTATCGTGGCGTTGTAGATAGAGAAAATAATATAAAACAAAAATCTTTTTTCAAATAATTGCGCGCGATCATTTCAGTCAGTTTAGAAAATGACCCAATTTTTTTTTTTTTTTTTTTTTTTTTTTTTTGCGCCGTGCCACTAGATCTGTGGCTGTCACAGTATTATTTGCGCGGTTTCCCGGCTTTATTATTAATATTTAGCATTTTAATGAGTTGGCTCGGTTTAAAAAAAAAAATTTCATGTTTTGCGAGCTGAAAAAAACAGCGTAAAATAAGATGCATAAAATCCATGTTTATTTTTGCCTGTTTATATTACACGTACGAGATTTACAATTTTCATAAAACGCACGTGTGCGAAATTTTTTTTTCCACGAGTTTATAAACTTTCGAGCATGTGTAAAACAAAGCCGCGCGATATCTTATTTTATTGCGCCGCCGTCCGAGATTCAAAAAAGAGGCAATGCTCAAAGAATTGATTTGAAGAGAAAAGATTCGACATCCTCTTTCAAAAATAGAAAAGCAACACGCGTTCAAAGAAAGATTTTCTCTCCCGATCTGCTTGCAATTTTTTATTTGTCGCGGAATATATCGTCAGTGCGAGAATGCGCGCGCATGAAACATATTTTCACAGAAAAATACTTTCGTTCATTGCGATTCCGCGCACTCGGAACACACACACACATTCAGCGGAATAATAAAGTCTCTCGACTCTCAATCTCGCAAAAATTTTAAAACCAATTTGCAATATAATATTTTTTTGCAACACATTAAATGTACGCTGCAGCTTTGCGCGAGTCAAACAGATATCACATTGCAACAACTAGAAACGATCGCTCGGAATCTTCGTCAATTTAAAATCGCGCAGGCGGATCTCGTTAAGTCGGGAACTTTATTCCTACATCATAAAGATAAATCGTTACAAGTATTGCGCTTGTATCTTATTAGAGATTCAGCGCACGAACTGTATAAAGATCGGTGGGGATGTTCTCTGCGGGAAAATTTACGTACAACCCCGTGCGTGAATCTCGTCTGCGTATCTTCCCTGCGCGTTGTCCCCCTTTCTCTTTCTCTATTTCTCTTTCCCTCTCGACATTAGCCATCGCGTATAATTTCGGTATTTATGGGATTAATGTCTTCAGCGCGGCTTCTCCGATGTACGTGATACCCGAAGAGATGGGTTTTCGATAGATCGATCGGGCCAGCTGGCGCGCTCGAAGGGCACGCGCTGCCTAAGCCGCTTATAACGGTGCCGAAAACTTTTGCGCTTTTTTGGAAATTCGCGCGTCGTCCCGTAATCCGACAGACGCTATGGTATTAACGGTAATTTCGAGGGAATGGAGTGATAATTGATTTCGAAGAGAGGGGTCAAAGACCAGAGACGCGCGGACTGTCGCGTGCACGCTGCCGCGTGTCTATCTAGCTGTCACGCACGAAATTTCCGATTACGCTTTTCTCGATTTTTTGTCGCGCTATCATACGATACGGAGAAATAAGATTATTTGCAAACCGAATGCTCGTTTATTTAATACGCACTAGGCACATTGTGACATTACGACAAATTAACGTAATTAAAAAAGCCGAACGTAGTTTGTCTCACGATCGTAATATCACTCGCGAGAGCAAATTTTATCATCAGTTATCGAGTTTCCTCTTATCGCGCTCTTTCTGTGTACTTCATCTCCAGAAAATGAAATGGAAACATCCAATTTCATTCTTACATTCAATATTTGTTTCCCGTTTTTTTTTCTGTTTCTCGATGTTGCGATATAAAATATAAAAGCACTTTTATACCCATAAATTTTTATTACAGCACGTAAATAAATACTATTATAATATTATATATAATAAATAATTATATATAAAATAAATATTATTATAATACTATTATAATAATACTATTATAAAATTATATTGTTTGATAATATCGCGGGAAAATTCTGCATATTTAACGTTCGTTCGCCGCGATGGGAATATCGACGACAATATTTTGTTGCACTTTGACGCAACTTTAAATTCTACTTCCTTCGTCAATTATCGCAATGGTACATAATACGCAATTGCGAGAGAGCTCCTTAGGCGAAGAAGATATAATTATAGCGAATAGTATCTCGGCGATATAAGAATTTATATGCGTAGGTTTTGTTTTTCCACCTCGGACAATTAATATATTTCGAACTACACGACTATCAAAGCGAAGAAAAGACGGAAGTCTTAACGTTAAAAGTGCGCTACGAGTATAATATACCGATCTTATATTGTGCGACCAATGAATAATCACGCATCGGTTAGCGCGATAAAGTGCGTAATAGGTTCAACATTATACTAAGAGAACGCGGCAATAATGCGCTCTATAATTCGTATGTGCCGCCATTGTGGAAAACGATAATAACAATGCATTATTTCGATCGGAATGAACAAACCCATTACGTGACGCTGATGAACTTTCGACGCGTGATCGTCGCTCGCGATAATTACGCGTAATATAGGTGTACTTAATAAACAAACGCGTAGGCCGCGATTATTTTTAATATATCGCGTCATCCGCTGCAATAATTTATCGCTCTTCGATCCACCGTTCCACCGTTTAACAAAACCTGTATCCACCGATGAAGAGAAACGCGCAGCCTGAACGCCGCGCGACCCCGTTTCCAACAGTCGCGCATCCGCAGGAGCAAAAAGGGACATAATTCTGAGTTATGCCGAGCATTTCGTTGAAGATTACAAGTTACAAATGAGACTCATATATCGAGGGATTACATCCCGCTTAATACAGTATTGAAAGAAGACCGAGCAGGCCTGAGCAAACAAAATCTACGTCGATCTTCGCAGGTCGCCCAGTTTGTCGGAGATTCGCGTTTAATAATAGACGACATACGTCGATATAATACACGAGCCCGCGGAAACACATATGTTCGCTAATAATCGTGGCCCCTGTCGGGAATCGTGCACACAAAAATATACTTGGGTTTAAAAAAAAAAAAAAAAAAAGCAAAAAATTTTTTTTCAGATCTTATCTTGCGTCCGTAAGTCGATTGAAAAAGAAGAATAATTATAACAATAATGTAATTTGCAATGAGAAGAACCGGAAATAATGACCGAAACGACGATCGAAACATGCAACCACACGTACGTCATCGCCGGCGACTGCATTTGCCATTCAATGAAACCAGCGCGGAGAAGAGTCGTAATCAATAAAATCTAATTATTGGAAAAGCTCCCGCGATCTCAAGAGAGCTTTTCAGATTTAATCCGATCAAAGGGACGATGTTGGACATATAGTAAACTTCGAATCCGCGCGGCGTTGCACGAAATATCCGCACATCTATGCAATATCTTACAATATATTATTTAGTCGTTATTTTCCCGGAAATTGCGTGCGGGTTCTTTGATTCGTTTTTTTAGAGATAAGAAAAGAAATGAGAAGAGGAGAGAAAGACTTTTTCCGCTAATATACGAATTTTACGATTCTCTTCGTAGGGCTCCTATGTACATTTTGCGGAATGACGCAGGAGATGCACAACGTTCTTTCATCGTGACGTAATTTATCGCAAAGTAAGCATTGCGTAACTAACGTGCCATAACTAAAGATGAGAGTCCCGCTCGACACTCGACTCCACTCGAGCACAATAATATCGCGACGTCGCCAAGCTAACGTTGGTTTACGTCGATAAAAAGGGGGCTGGAATATTGTCAACGTTACGAGCGATTCGACGCGCGTTAACGGCGTCACCAGGGGAACACGTTAAGTACTTATGTACGGACCTTCTGTCCGCGCCGTTGTGCCATTCAAATCGCGTAAGTAAATCGCACCAGCGAAACGCTTTTTCCTTCGTAATCGAATTGTTTCGTTCTGATTTTTCATTAAATGCTATGAATTTTAATTTATCGCTATTTCATACACTTCGTATATGAGGTCTGTGTAAAAACAATTCACAGACACGACAATTCAAATGCAATTGACAAGAATAATTATCTCTCCATTGTTGATATGTCGTCGATGTTATATTTTATTGTATCGCATCGCGCGCGCGCGCTAATGAAGCCAATGGCTGTCCTATGCCACTTATAGCGCCACAATAGGACGTATTACTTGTCCGATTTCAATGACGACGAGCGACGTCGTGTTCCCTACATCGTGCGATACAACGCGTTAGCGGTGTCAACCCGCTGATAACAACGTGGCTTCTCTCACTCTCTCTCTCTCTCTCTCTCTCTCTCTCTATAGGTGACATATCGGACAGTAAATTCTGAGCTGGGGATCGTTCGCTCGGCTTACGAGCGAGATACGTCTGTCCACATAATTGCAAGATCGCTTGAAAAATTGCAATGGGACCAATCACCGCTAAGACGTCAGCCGCCCACACGTATCACGTTTGCCCTTCTGAAACGCGATTAATCCCGCGATAAAGCGCGCAAAAACTCGGTGTTCTGAAAACCGCAAATATTGCGACGCGACCACAAGCGCGTACGTATCGACTTAAATCTTCCCAAGATTTTTATATCGCGAATACGCTTCTCTCCCTTCTTTTCACAACTTTAGAAATTAATTCTTCCTGCTCTGAGCATTCTGTGATCTTCGACCTACTTCTCTTTTCCATTCATGCTCGTAATTAAAGAGAAAGTAGTTTGCAAAAGTCATTTTTTTCCTTTGTTCTTAAGATAATGTACTTTTTGACATTTAGTTTTTTTTTCTATAAGTTTGCGTAAAACGCAATTAGGAACTCTCGAATATTTAATACGTGATTCATGTGAAAAAAAAACGGAGTTACAGCTGCGTAATTAGTTCGCCGACAGGAGCGAATGTATTATTGTATGCCCCGCAAAGTTTTATTAAGTGGTTTAAAAGTCATTTTAAAAAATCATAATTTTCGCAGAGAGACATCTGATGAGCCGCTAGCTGGAATATTAGAGTTCATTAATGAGGAAACATTGTGTAAATAGTTTCGTATTGTTACTTTTTCTACGCGGGAACCTAAAGCGCGTTCTTCGTTTTAACTCGAGCTTCTTTTTGCTGCGAGAGAAAACATACGCTCGGTTTTTGCCGCGTCTATTTTGCGAGAACACTCGTGCCGTTGAATCGAATTCTCAAGTGAAGAAAATCTTTGCAATGCAAAAACGCAATTACCTGAAATTCGATGTGAAAAAATTCAACGAGGTAATTCGCCCGAGATTAATTCACCCGATGATACTTCTCGGTGCAACGTAAAATAGCTTTATAAAAGATAGCTCTATAAAATGTGCATATACCTGGCAAGTTCTGATGCGACAATATTTCACATCGCAGTTCGAAATGACGGCTTCGCCCGGCAACTTAAAGCCGAACGTTGATTCGCCGTTCGCGGACGATGCGATAATAAATTCGCGATTAACTGGTTTAGTTCTGTGAATACAATTGAAACAGCGATAAATACAATAATAACATTGTACGCATCATGACCGCCAACATTATTGCTAATTTTCATATTAATAACGTGCATCATAAACGCGGTGGTTGTTAAATGCGGTTGATGCATGCGCGGTTGACGTTAACGAGTTTGCTAAATGTTGTCGATTAGCATAATTTTACGATAAATCACGGAGGATCGGAAGGACGAAGGTGCATGCCGCGCGCGACAGACAGGAGGAGTTCTGGGACAGGATGAATGTGATCTAACACACGGACCATTGACCGTTCTCACACACGGCGCGCACGCGTTTTCTACGTGTCCCATCTCGTCGTTCCGTACCTGTTTTTTGTTAGAAACCACCGAGAATATCACCAAGCAGCTCTTTGGCCATTAATCGTCGGTCGTGAAGATCCGACCAGTAGCGAGTTTCTGCGGACGCGAATGCCCGGGGATCACCCGGGCAAACACCTGGTTAGGTGTCGTTGCGCGCGACGCTTTCCAGCGGCTCGGAAAATTGCCGTAAAATTGCCGCAAAAAGCGATATTTTATTCCTTTCAGTCAGACGACCGCCCCTGTAGCGAGCTCACTTTGGGGATGTTTATGGGATTTTATAGACTCGTGTCGCTGATCTCTCCCCATTCGAGGACGCTGCGCAAGTTTCTCTTCTGAATACGCGAATGAGCACGCACCTGGATGCGCGGCATGATAATGATGGAATGAATAATTTCTACGTCGATTTGAATCCCGATGGATTTCAAGGGTCGCAGAAAAATTGCGGCAAGATATTAAGAATTTAATAAGAATACCAATTCACAATTACGCAATATTTATATAATTAATAATTCATTTTGAAAATGTCTAACGTTGTGTTTGTTGAAAGTGCTGAATAATAATCAAGAATATTTTAAAGAAAAAATAGCAGAGAGAGAGAGAGAGAGAGAGAGAGAGAGTTCCAATTTGGAAAAGTCGATTGCCGATATAATAAAATATCTTTTTTTTTACAATGCTACAATATTGACCTACATTGAAATTTAAATTTTTCCTTTTAACACATCCCTGACGTTCCCATCAGCTTGAATAATAACTTTTGCGTTGTCACGATCGGCTAAATCGTGTCTCGCCGCAGCTGTTGCATGAAAATTATTGCGCGACTACTATCTCCAAGTTTCTTCGCGCAGCCCGTTTCGTGTCACCGCTGGCTGCTAAAAGACAAACAGTGTCGAAAACAATGATACCACTTGATGCAAATAGAAAATAGAAGTCTCATCTTTCTACATAAAATCTTTTAGAAATATTCTCTCTCTCTCTCTTTCTCATTCTTATACGATATTGATTTTGTTTTTCGAATATTGACAATACGTGGGAAATGTGTTTTTTACATACTTAAACTTCACTTATCTCACTTTTTCAGTTCATAATTTTTACCATAACATTGTGAAAATTTTTCGCTCCTCAAGTTTATAAAGTAATTTTCTTTTTTTTATTATTACTTAACATGATCGAACTGTGCAACGACACGTGGGACACGTTGACTGAAAATTTCGTTCCTTTCAAAGCACGCAATTCTTTCAACCCGCGTAACGCGATTATCGCGAGACAACAATAACGTCCGTTAGCGCGACGCGACGGCCGCGCATCCTTCGTTAATCAGGGAGGCGTCTTCGGCTCGGTCATTATTATGCCCGCACGCGTGCATTATGCCCCGACACGTGGTCGGAAACGCAATAACGTCGCTGCTCTCGCAAACGAAGTTAAATCGTAATTTTCGTTCATTGTCCGGCTTGAACGGCAAAACGGAACGCACGGTTTGATCGTCGGCGGGGAAAACGAGCGGAATAGTTTAACGAAGTTTTCGAGCTTTCGTCCCCGAGAGAAGCCGACTCTGATGAAACTTCTGAAATTCACCCTCGGCGCGAAGCAAGAGACGTTGCCATGGGAAAATCCATCTCGTCGCACATCCTTTTGCTTTTTGCAGTTCTTTCTTGAACATTTTTATTCCTCGTATTAACACGCGCGTTTACTTTATAATTTTTAACAAGGAATTTAAATTTTCCTTTTCTCTGTCTTTTTGCACAATCATCATTACGATAGATCGATGTTTGGAATACGAAGATAATTGGCAACTGGTGACAAAATGCGACCATCAAGAATAATTCGAGGCCCGATCTTTTTATCTTTTTTATTATTATTAACCCCTTCCCATAAACCGTGACGAATCTATAAAACATCCCGTCGGGAAAAAGGACGCCGGAGAAATTCGGAGCGGAAAGGTTACATCTGACGTTGCCTAGTCATCCAAAGTTCATTTTTCGCGAAGCTACTTAGGAGGGAACTGAGAGATAGGCTGAGATGGCCGTCGTTAAAACCAGTGTGACAAAATACATTTTGTTTGTGCTTGCTTTCGTTATTCAATTAACAAAATTAAAGAGAAATTTTTATATATTTAAATATTTATCAAATTTTGATTGTATCTTTTTAAATAATTGTGTCAATATTAGCATATATTATTGTATGTGTGTTCTTAATACATGTTTCTTCCAATATACAAGCATGTGCGATTGTGTAATAAAAAGGTCAAACGCTTGGAAGATCTTGCGACGTCCTAGTCTCGCAACTTAAAGCCTTTTTCTTTATGCATAAGTTTCATTTAGAAGATAATAAGAGCAATGTTTCATAAACACTGGTGAAAATTTACTGCGATAACTCCGAGAGAGTGTCCTGAGAAATGTGCAATATTCTCGAGGTGCAGGATCGCGGAAACGTAACATCTCGAGAACCAAGCGACGTTCCACAATAATCTCGGGTATTTTGTCGTCGTTTCGAAAACGTAGCTTCATTTCGCCGGACAAAATTCTCTTGCTCGTGCGAGGAAGAGTTTTCTTTACCGTGCAAAATCCGTTTTTCGCACCTCGCAGTAGCGAGAGATTTAAAAAATATAAAATGAGTTTGCGGAACTCGATGTAATCTTCTTTCAGGATTTAACTGCTATAGTTAACTGTGTCTCTCCGTTTGCTTGCTTTAGTTAGTGTCGCAATTGTCCTTTTTGTAGCAAATCTTCTTCTCTTTAAAAAAGGCATGCAAAGTCGGTACACTCGCATTTCTCGAGACAGTACAAATCGTTGTCACATTTTCCGCGATATTCTTTCTGGTTACCTTCTCGCTTCGCGTATCTTGAGCCAAATATGTTTTTTTTTTTTTTTTTTTTGAGGGTTCAGAATTACGTGTGTAACAATGCGAGTGGATAGGTGTACGTGATGTGATATAATGAGATTATGTGTATGAATGTGTTTAACCTTCGGAAAATATAGTCTACAGAAAGAATTGAAAGCTTTTATTTCTTTAACTTCTACTGATTTTTGTATTGTCAATAATAAATTACTTTTATAGTAAATTCCATGTCTCTCTCTCTCTCATATCTTTTAACGATTTTAACGAGTTCGAAGTATAAGTCGCTAATAGAAATCAAGAAATGTGTTTGGTACTATTTAGGTGAAAAAGTTTTCGTCGACAGTTTTAGAACAACAGATTCTTCAAACACGTGGAGACAATAATAGGTCAAATCAGCTTTTGTATACTTCTTAAAAATTTCGACAAAACGTGAGCTGCGAGCGTTTGTGTCCGAACATATTATAAAAGCTATATATTATGACATCAACATGTAACAATATTCTATTATTACAAAAGGCATTTGACAATAATTTTATTGATTTTTTGTATAAAATATTGTAAATATTCGAACAAAACTTGCGCTATGAATAGTTAAGCTTGTAATATATCACTTTCATAAAAAAAAAAGTAAACTCTTTACGCAATAAATTCTCTTATTTTTACGTTACATGACATATACTGTTACTATTACTAAGATCGCAATCATTAATATTGGATTATGTACAGGATAAAAATATTCTTTAATGTAATATGCAAAATGAATTGTTTATTACTTTAGGTTCTAATACACAAAATACATGTTTGGTACAATATTTTTGGTCTCGAAAGTTTTAGTTTTATTACAAGATTTGATAAATACTGCAATTCTGATTACATATTAATACATCATAAAACCGCTGATTACATACGATAATCGTAAGAAATCTATATATGTTAAAACCTGTAGTCATAATATCAAACGTATTGCAAAACACAGTTTGATTGTGACTTGCCAAAACTTGATAACATCAACATAAGATAAGATCGGAAATAATGTAAGCTTTTTGTATATTGTAACTAATAAAACCTCTACTTTAACTGTTTAATTAAATATATTTTATAGTCATCTAAATGTGTTATTTTCGTCATTTTAGCTTATTTGTAATTTTTAAATTACAGAAGTCGCCAGTTTGTGTTATACTAATCATTCGTTTATTTTGCGGTAATATGATATATATGTTGACTACGTGGAAATAGTAATTAGTACTATCTTCTGAACAGACTCTGTAATAAAATTGTTATCAATATATTTAAACAATATGTTTCTGTATCTTTCTTGTATGTAGAACGCAAAATTAAATATTATATAGAAATAATACCTTTTCATTATGACAATATAGTATAGATATATGTGATAGATTTAATACTACTGTGTCATATTTTTCTTTTTTATTTTTCGTGCAATAATTCTTCTTGCTGAGCATAAAATGGAACTATTTTTTAGTACAGTAATGTGTCAAAAACAAATAAGCTGATTCGAATTTCTCGCCACATTTTAGACAGACACTTAAAGATGTGTACATTTTTGCAGAAGAAGATAACTTATCGCAGCACTGTATTCCGCAATATCCGATGAACGACTGCGTTGGAGTGAGAAACAATGATTTAGGCAAAGACCCTCCCTCTATCAAATATATAAACGTCTTTGAATTTGAAGTAAAATTTACCAATAGAACACAAGAGATGTGTCGGGTATTGATCATGTGATATCAACATTTTTGTCCACGTTCTTCGAAACGCGATAACAACGAATTCAAAACATGTCGGGACAATAATCGGTCGAATCAGCGTTTATATATTTCACATTTCAATAAAACAAATGACACATGTGTCACGAACGTTTGTTGTATCCGATTGTATCATAAAAGCTAAAAATCATGATATTGACATGTAGAAATAGTTTGTTGATACAAAAGCCATATTTGACGTTAAGTTCATTGATTTTTCTTTATAAAATATTGTACATTTTTACACAAATCGAACTGGGTATATAGGTATGCTTACAGGTATCACTTGTGTAATCAATTCATTACATAATAAATATTTTTCTTTTACGTTCCATGATATATACATATAGTTTACATTACCTAAGAATGCAAACATTAATGTTGGATTATGTATAAGATAAAAATATTCTTTAATACTATGTACTATTATTTTTCATATGCAAAGTAAAGTGTTTATTACATAGTAATAGTAAGTAATACATAGTAATACATAGTAAGTAAAATGTTTCAAGTACATAAAATATATTTTTGATACAATTTTGTTAATCGCGTAGATGCTTATCACAAGAATTGATAAATGCTATAATTTGCATAAATAAATCGTAAATCCGCTGCTTACGCACAATAATAAGAAATTTGTGTATGGTGTGTTAAAGTTTTACATACACTGCAGGTCTGCACCAAAATTTTTGTTACATGTCAACAATTAAGATAAATAATTATGTTTTGCACAATTTATTTTCATTAGAGAGTTTTGTACGATTTACTAATCGCAATTTTACAGACAAAAATTGCTACCCATAAGATTTAAGAGCATCGTAAAATATTTTCACAAATAATCGCATACGACTAATCAATACTTAGGGTAGAAGTACAGTTCTGAAGTTCTTACGAGTTTTACGAAAACGAGTTGCGAATCTTACGATTTTGTTTAGAATTTTAGCATAAATCATATTCTGTAAACTTGTATTTAAAGATATTAGTTTTCATTACGACTTTTGATTTTTTATGTAAGTTTTTATGTAAGCACATTTCTATAGACTTGTCATTTTACTTAGTAAAGAAACATTTAGTAGCTCCAGCTTATTAAAACTTCGAAACCTGTCGCGGCTCGCTTTGTTCACTGAATACAACTGTATTAATATAAAATAAATTATATAAATTTTTCGTAATTTACATCTGTTATCTTCTCTTTAAAAATATCCAACAAACATTTACTTTTATACATATTTTTACTTCTTTTTACATGTACCGATGTTCGTAAAATATCTCTGACAATGAGTTCGATAAATATATATATACATACATGTACAATGTATATTTATATAAAATGAACTAGAGAAAAGTAAATGTATAAAAGAATGTTACATATGAAGAAAGTAGAAAAACAGTAGTAGTTATAAATAGTAAAAATAATATTGTACTAAAAAACAACAAATTGATCGTGATTTCTATTATGGTACGTCAAAAACTGGTACCAATAACATAAAAACAAAAATAATATATAATCTGTATATATTGTCAATAATAAATAATCTATTCTAAACGATTTTAGTTGGTCCACATATATTTTATCGTCTTCTGATTGTGTCTCTTCCGTCATTTTAGTTTCCGCTACATTACAGTAATATTCAGTGTTGTTCCTGTTATATTAATCGTTTGTCTATTTTCTAGTAATATGAGAATGTTCCGAAGTCTACTACATGCTAATTGTAATTAGTGTTTGGTATTCTAAACATTCTCTGTAATACAGTCGTCATCAGTTTTTTTTAATAATATATAATTCTTTTCAGATATAAAATATAAGGAGACATAATTTATAATCATACCTTTTTTCTATATAAATATACTAAACATATGATTAGTATAGTTTATATATACTAATAATTTTCTTTATTTTTCCTTGTTGCCGGATTTCTCTGAAAGACAATTATGGTTGTCTAGTTCCTGTTTCTTTTGGAATGTCTGGTTACAGAGCTATTATTCATGTTAAATATGCACAGTTATTTCTTTAGAATATTTGAAGCTTTTAAGTGATTTGATATATTTCATATAACTCTTTTCTTGACACGTGCCTATTTTTGACGTATGCGAGTAAAAGTTATTTTAACACTTAGTTTATTTTTGTTTGCTATTTACTATAAAAACATCGTGTACTTTTTATAATCTATAAATATTTCTAAACATATTGTAAGATTGTAATTCGAAAATAACTACTAATTTTTTTAAAACTAATGTTGTATAAAAATTATATATTTATCTACAGTTTTACTTTCACGCGTTTTTATCAGGATTCAAGACTATGTATTCAAATAAGTAATATCAAATTTTGTACGTTTATTATATATGTATTCTAGATGTTGTTGAAACTTTTTTCTTACCTTGCATATGAAATTCTCATTAAAACACTTATGGTTTTCCGCTTCTCTTTGGTTTATGCTTCTTTTTTTACATTTCTATTATTCATGTCAAATGCACAATTAATTCTCTAGAGTATTTTAATTTTTTAAATAAATTAAATAAAATATCGTAATTTTTTCCTTGACACGTGACTATTTGTGACGTACTCGCGAGTTAAAAGTTTTTTAATACTTATTTTATTTTTGTTTGCTTTTTACTATAAAACATCGTGTACTTTTTATAATCTTTAAATAGTTCTAAACTATTACTTATATATACCTATTAACGGATTGTTTGTAATTCTAAATTAAATAATGGTTTTATAAAAAATGTTGGTTTATACATACAAAGTATATCATTAGGGATGCATATTTAAGGTACGATTTTTTGTTTCTGCAATAAATTTGCAGTTAAATCTGCATACTTAAACGTGTCTAGGTTCAGACAAATATATTCACAATTGTTTCATCACTCTTTGCACGTCTATTAACATTTTTTAGATGTTGGTTAAACTTTTTTCTTACATAACATATATATGTCTTCCATTTGTTCTTACAAGGATGACGGTAAACTTCCATCCATGTATTGAATGCCTTAGTACAATAGGGACACTCAAACATTTTCGGAAAAGGAGGTAACTTATTGCATCACTCTGTCTTCCGCAAAATCCGAAAAACGACTGTGTTGGAATGAGGAACTACGAATTAGGCAGAAACGCCCAACCCCTCTATTAAGTCTTTTAACGTCTTTGAATTCAAAATTCAAGAACTCAGAACTCACCAATAAAAATCAAGAAACATGTCTAGGTATTACTCATGTGATATCAACATTTTTGTCCACGTTCTTCGAAACGCGATAACAACGAATCCAAAACATGTCGGGACAATAATCGATCGAATCAGCGTTTACATATTTCACATTTTGATAAAACAAATGGCACATATGTCACGAACGTTTGTTATGTCCGATTGTATTATATAAAAGCTAAATATCATATTGACATGTAGAAATATTTTGTTATTATAAAAGCCATTTGACGTTAAGTTTATTTATTTTTTTCTACAAAATATTGTGAATTTTCACTCAAATCGAACTAAGTATATAATATTACAACGATTGCGAACATTAATGTTGGATTATGTATAGGACAAAACTATTCTTTAATACGAACACTATTATTTTTAATATGCAAAATAACTTGTTTATTATTTTTGGATACATAAAATATATTTTTGAAACAATATTGTTGATTGCGTACGTGCTTATTACAAGAATTGATAAATGCTATAATTTTCATAACTAAATCATAAAGCTATTGCTTACGCGATAATCGTAAGAAATTCGTGTATGATGTGTTAAAGTTTTACATACATCGCAGACCTACACCAAAATCATTATTACATGTCTATTAATTAAGATAAATGAGTTTAAGTTTTGCACAATTGACTTTAGTACAGAGTTATGTGATTTGCGAATCGTAATTTGCACAACGTTTGCTATCCGTTACAAGCAAATATGTTCACAAATAATCGCATACAATACACAGGTAAAAGTTCTGAAGTTCTTACGAGTTTAACGAAAACAAGCTGCCAGTCTTACATTTTAGTTTAAAAATTTTAGCATTACCTAATCATATTCAGTAAATTTGTAGTTAAATACATTATTTATTCATTACGATTTTTGATTTTTTATGTGAATACATTTCTTAATAGACTCGTCATTTTACTTATTGTTAGTAAAGAAGCATTTAGTAGCTCTAGCTTAAAACTTCAAAACCTGTCGCGGCTTGCTTTATTCACTGAATACGACTGTATTAATATAAAATATAAAATTATATAACGATCCCAAAATTTACATCTGTTATCTTCACTTTAAAAATGTACAACAAATACTTTACTTGGTTTTTATACATATTTTTACTTCTTTTTGCATACTCCGATGTTCGTAAAATATCTCTTAATTCGATAATTATATATATACATACATGTACAATATGTATATTTATATAAAATGAACTAGAGAAAAGGAAATGTATAAAAGAATGTTAAATATGAAAAAAAGGGAAAAACAGTAGTTATAAATAGTAAAAATAATATTGTACTAAAAAAAAAACACAAATTGATTGTGATTTCTATTGTGGTATGTCGAAAACTGGTAATAAGAACATAAAAACGGAAATAATATATAATCTGTATATATTATATTGTCAATAATAAATAATCTATTCTAAACCGTTTTAGTTGGTCGACATATATTTTATCGTCTTCTGATTGTGTCTCTTTCGTCATTTTCTGTTACAGTACAGTAATATTCAGTGTTCATCCTGTTATATTAATCGTTTGTCTATTTTGCGGTATATTAGAACGTGCGAATTGTAATTAGTGTTTGGCATTCTGCACATTTTCTGTAAGGCAGTCGTCATTAGTTTGTTTGGTTAATATATAATTTTTTAACTTTTTCAGATATAAAACGTAAGGAGACATAATAATCATACCTGTTTTGTATGGAATTATAACAATTATATGATTGGTATAGTTTGTGTACTACTTATTTTTTTTGTTTTTTCTTGTCGGATTTCTCTGCAGAGCAATTATGGTTGTCTAATTCCTGTTTCTTTTGGAATGTCTGGTTAC
>QVOB01001080.1:0-15414 GCA_014839585.1 Pseudomyrmex concolor | reverse complement strand
TTTTTTTTAGAATTTTTGCAAAATCTCGTACGCGAAATATTCTTTTTTATATTTAAAATACGCGCGCCTGTATGCAGAGAGCTTGATATTTTTAAATAATTTCGCTTGCTATATTTTTTTTTCGCGAATTTACGTGCGTGTACGTGCTCATCTGATTTTTGATCGCGCTTGAAAAAATGGGATCACGGGGATAATAATCAGGAATTTCGTGGAATAAATGTCGCATCTCTCAGCATTGTAATACCGACGCGTTGCGACGGATACGGACGTTCGCGTCTCGCTTCGTGAAACTGCCCGTTTCTCTTTCGCGATTTCTGATGTCAACTCGAGCGGCAAGTTTTCAACGCGTTTCGGCTGACGGTTTCTCCTCGGACTTCATCGTGCTGACCGGCCGATTATATCCGAAATTTCATTTGCCGACTCGTTCCAACTCGAGGATAAAATAGCAGATAATCGCTTCGCGACGCAATTTCGAAAGTTGCGGTCCTAACTTGCCCGAGAGTGCACTATCACTGTCGCAGTTATACGAAGAAGAGAAAGCTTTGTGTGTACAGGACAAAGGAAGAAAATATCAACGCCATAAACGAGAAAAATTGGAGTTTAGTAAAATATATAATGTATAAAATATATTCTGGGGGGCGCCCTTTTCCCTCTCCTCTAATTAAAATCCACTGCTTCTTGAAAATAAAATCAATAACTTTTTACGAAAACGTGAACAATTTCCTCGCGAATTATTATTATTATTATTGTTTTTTGCCGACTCAAATTTTTCCATCAACACGCGCTTCTTTTTCGCGCTGAAATAAAATTACACGTGAACAATTTTCGCCGCGCGTAACACACAAACGTAACGAAGTAGAAAATATTATTACATCGCGAATCCAAATTGCACTTTGAATTTCAAACTCGCGCGCATACTTTTGCTCGTTCTTTGTTTTCTTCGCGTTATATTTATCCGCGGAGTGAGTATTGCGAAGTTCTCGGGATGCCGCAAAAAAAAAAAGTTTATCCATTCTCGCGTATCCGGGACTCGTTTGCCTTCTTCCGTTTCGCTCTTTATATAAAAGCTAGCTGCAATCCGATTCTCTCCGGAATCCTCAACGTCCCAGATTATACCGCGAAACGACGCTAACCGATGATGAAAACCTCGAGAGCAGTCAAAGTTAATATAACGCTTGTCAAAAAAAGGACATCGAAATCCCGCTTCTTCCTCGCGGGATTCCAATGTCCTATGAAGTCGATCTGTGTGTTTCTCGATCTCTTATCTTTCTCCCATTTTTGATGATGTAAACCTGATTTTCTGATAAGATATCGTTCTCCCCGTTTTTTTTTGCGTTACGTACATACGTTGCATTCTACCTCCCCCGAAGTGGAACCCAATCATTATATAATTAATAATCGTTCTGTCAAGACAGGCCGGATCAATTAATCAGACCGTTTAAGTTTGATAATCGCTTATCGACTTAAGCATATATATATATATATATATCTCGGCGAACGCGCAAGCTTAACCTGCTTATCGTTTATTAATTAATTAACTTAACACCTGGTGTTTTGGCATAAGTTTAATCAATTTAACCGCAAGTTGGACGATCGAACGATCGGAGATCGCTTACCCAAACGCGAACTTAGCCTCGAACTTCACTATTCGCGCCGCCTTTGTATCCAGACATTATTTGCCGAGGGATGTTGTCACGGCAAGTTTGCTGCGTAACGATTAGAAATACGATAAAGATTTTGCGATGCAGCTTTCAGCGAGTTGTCGTCAGACGACTATTTGTTAAGTAATCCACGAGGCGTCAATTTATGTCTCGGATTTCGTCATAAACGGAACACGAAGTCATTTGCCTTTCATATCAGACGTCGAATAAATTAATTCTCAGGTCGTTACTTCGTTCTCGTACTTGTGGAAGGAGCGAGAAAAAGAGAAAGAGAGAGAAAATGAGAAAGTAAGAGAAAGAGCTTTGTACCAACAGCGCGTCTCTCGTTACTCAGATACCGCGAACAATGGCGGAATAACATAAATCCAACGAAAGGAAATTTTCTCCGCCGGTGAGACCAACGAGAATATTCCGTGATTTCGAAGGCTGCCCCCATTTTCCAAGTAGACACTTCGCTCGCCTTGGTTTACTATCTGACGTTTGAAAGTGACGAGGTTAACACCCGGCCGGCCGTTTCTCTCCCGTTCGAAAGTGCTTGAAACGAAGGCGCGTGACTTTTAACCCTCTATCGACTCTATGCGCTTGGCGACGATACGTGTCACCGCCGACACTTGGACGACTGTTGAATTAGCGACGAGAAAGGTTTCTTCTCTGAATTTGTCTCGAACTTTAACGAGATGTTTTTATACAATATTTTGTGAGTTGCACTCGACACGGGCGGTGTTTATTAAACTTTCTCTTTTTCTCTCTTTCTCTCATTCAGCTAACGAAAAATTAACGAAAGATTAATTATTTAATCTTTAGATATTTAACACTTTTTTTTAATAGAAAGCGCTATAATCTTATTATTCTTCATTTATACACGTGAGGGGAACAATATATACATAGGCGTGAAATTTTAATCTTATTAATTACAACTTTTGTTAATAAATTCCACGAAACAGTAGAAAATAATTGCGGGCATAGGTCGGCAAATATTTCATAGCATAAAAAGCGTATAATATTATTAAGATATAATTATACATGATTATAATCTCTTTTTATTGCTTTAAAGAAGATCGCGGAAAAATAAACAACTTACACAAATTAATTTTCTTCTATTATTTTTTTTTTCTTCGTTTAATCGCGTATCTGTAAAATATCTTATTCAGCATTTTAACAAGCCAGGACCATTCTCAATTAGTTCGCCTGTAATTCCTTCTCAATTTACGCGAGTAATCAAGCACGACAATAAGCCTCGGCAGCATCAGAGAATATTGCGACGTTTAATTCGTTCGACGATACACACATGCCGCCTATTGAAGAGATGATTTATACGCGCCGCTCTTCTCTTACCTTGTCATCTCCTATTCATTAACATCGACTTACCAATCGGATCCTGAAACTCGATTCCATAATCAATACCTTACACAGAATTTTTAATCAGGACATCGATCCAATCACTGGGGCGCGCCGCTCTCTTCTTTTCCCGCATAAATTAAATTGTCGAGTGCCGGCAGAGAAAAAGAAAAAGAAAGCAGATATATACATACGTATTATCTGAGAAGTTATCTCTTTTTTTATCGCACTCATTCATTATTTTGACGACATCTCGATTTTATAAACACACAGAAATATACATTCTACACGAAATAACATTTTTCGCTCCTCGAGTAAATATTAATAAACTCACTTTTATACATTGTTTCTGCATAATCTAATTTTATCGAAATTCTTTCTGACATTTGCGATCTCGGTTTTGTACCGAGAATGTATGTACTGTAATAGTAATAATGTCAAGTGATTTTTCAGAAACAAACTATTTGGAAAATGCAGTAGATATATACGAAAAAAACTTATTATTTCGAAAATAGCTCGAATTGCGACGATTTCACGATTGAATCGCAAATCAGTCCCATTTTTTCGCGCCGCGCTGGTTTTTCGGGTGTGCGTTGCATAAATAAAAAGACAGCGCGAAACAAGAACGGCGCGATGTTTTTTGCAAAATCAACCGGGATGTTTTGGAAACACTAATTGTGAAAACAATCGTTTATACACTCGCGGCGACATTTCGTAGCTCGTTTCGAAGCGACCGAGCGACGGTGGTCGAGTTTGCGCCGCCGCTGCGACGTTCTCGTCCGACTTATCGCCATCCTGGGAATATATTCAGAGTGCGGTAAATTCTTAATTACTACGCAAATGAGTTTTGTATCCTTCGTGAGAGAGAACTTAGAAATTGGAATGCGAGGAGAATTTCGTACGTGCTCGGGTGCGCTTAAGCGTCAGCGATCGGCGATGCGAGAGAGTCCCCGGGCTTTAAACCGCAGCGACAGCAGCAACGCGGTGCGCCTTGTTTGCCTCGTTTTCTTGCATCCCGCGTCGTCTCGTCGCGTCGCATCGTGATTATTTCGTTTCGTATCGTCATACATTTGCGTACACCGCGCGCGCTGAAACCGCAATATTTTCACCGCTTTTAACGCCGGTCGGTTTTGATCTTTCTTTTTTCTTTTTTTTTTTTTCTGCTTTTGAGCGTATACATATTCACGAGTAAAACGGGTTCAAGTAATATCGCATCTGTCAAAAAATTCACAATTTGAAAAGAGCGCGACGATCTTCGTTACAATATCGCGCGATACGTATCGTAACAAACGTGATTATCCTTTTTATCTATTTATTTATTTTACGCTAGTCGACGAAACGCTACTTTCCGATTGGTCGGAGAACATTTCGGCGAAATAAAAGGGACCGATTGTTTTGCGGAAAATTCTATACGCACACGCACAAGTTTGCAATTATTATATTGCTCTGTGACGATGGCGTATCGATGGGAAATATTTTGATTCGCGCGCGTAAAAGGACCAAAAGTGTTTTTGAAAAGATTGTCGGATGGTATAAATGGTTTTAATTTGTTTGTAACGTATATATCTATGCGCGTTATATCCTCTCGTGCAAGTTTAGTCGGTAACTGCGAGCGCGCAGATGTGCGTATCTGGAAATTGGAGCAACCTTCCTCCCCTTTCCGCATCTCTCCGCAATTCGGGGCGAGCGACGGTAAATCCGTGCCAAACTTTTGCGGCTTTTTTTTTTTTGTCGACCGCGAGAGCTCACATCGCTCTCTGCACAGCTGCACACACACACACACACACACACACACCGCGTCGGCCTATGATTGTCACATACTCTTTATGAAAAATTAACGTCACTGCCATTAAGATAACGCGCTTTTGCACACGTAGAAAGATCGGACGAGTGCAACCTCTCCCTCTTCTCCCCCTCTCCACGCTCTGCGCGCCACTTAAAATATTACAGCGTAAAGTAATACATTATACTGTAATATAGCGGCGGCTGGAGAGAAGCGCGTGTGGTTATGCTTTTCACAATATCACGTTACGACGATAGACTATATACTGGACTCTAACCGAATGTGAGGAATACGCAGCGATAGTATCTATCTCTTTAGCAGTAGTGCAATACTACTCCAAGGAGATTAATGTTGAATTACAAAAAGGGACTGTAAGATAAAGAGGAAAGAGAGAGTAGAGGAGACAGCGCGGAAATGATCTCGTGAGTTAAATCTCGTGTGCGCTAAGCTATGTATCAAACGTCAAATTAAAAAACTTATTTGTTAAGAGACATAAAGTGGAAGAAATTTAAAAACTCAGCCGCAAAATTATCTTGCATTAATTTCCATAAAATATTGAATCCTATAAAATATAATATTATTCAGCACAGGGGAGTCTTTGAGATATGTATTATAAAATTTTTAATTAAAAAAAAAAAAACTCTCTCTCTCTCTCTTTCGGATAAAGTTCAATATCGCATTTCTCTCTCGCAACAGATGTCCTCGTTAACCATAATTAAATGGGAGTACTTCGCGTCCAAGAAAATTATCGCGATGTTATCATTTCGCGAACACGTACCGGGCTCTTGAATTTAGCAAGCTTCGAAGAAAGGGGGGAGTGAACGCGCATCGATTGTGTTTCAAAAATGAAATACACCCGGTCAGATCGATTCGATAATAATGCACATCCGTGATCCCGCACAGCCGACCTTCGCCGGTTATTTTCGTAGGTGCAGCGATTCTATCCCGGGCGACTTAGTCTCGGCATCCATTTCGTCATATAAACGTCGAGATATATATGTATGTATATATGTATAGATACACACACTACCATATACATATATATTTGCCGCTCTTGCTTTACAAGAGAAGGAGAGAAAGGGGGGATTTAAATGGCGCGTGCTTTGTGATTTAAGGATATCTTCGTCACGCCCCCGAGCCGGCGTTCACTTCAATTAATCAGCTCTAAGCTGCACCTTGATTACTGGTCCGAACACACACCATATCCTTCTATCTTCGCTACTACATCCATACACACACACACATGCACACATGCCTGGTTACAAACGTGGCGACGTGATCACTGAGGCGCTCAGGCGGTGCTACAAAACGGGAGATGGGCATGCAAAATTCAGATAAATCGCTAAAATAAAAAGGGAGCGGGAAGAAGGGAAGCGTAACGTTGTAAAATATTAAATTTTGCAATTCATTTCGAATTTGTCGTTCTTGTTATTTATGCATAACCGCGGGTAGGTAGTCGTTTGCCTTCGTTAAAACGCTTCTACATATCACATTTTTGGATGGTTTATTAACGCGTATGCAAGAATCATAGGAAACCCGTCGAGGGTGTATGAGAATTCGGAGGTGGAATTCGATACGCATAAATATTGCATCGAAGGAGCATCAAAATCGGGCGGCGAAAATCGGCGTCGGGATTAAAAGAGTTTCCGTCCTCCGAGGTGATATTTCATTTCGGTATTCGTTTGCAAAAAAGTAATCTCTCTCAATTGAAATTAAGAATATCTTAACCCTCTATTGCATTCCGTTTCCGATTGGGAACTTAATTAAAACTACTAAAAATGCTAAAAAAAAAAAAATCAAAAAAACATTCATGCAATAGAGCAATTACTTTTTCGAGAATTAATTCAAAACTCATTGAAAAAAAATACAGGTCTAACGAGTCAAATCACAATCAATAGAGGTTTTATAGATTTCTCTGTCGCATTTCTTTATCTTGTTCACGCACATTTACGTTACATCGGATTTCAACGAGCAAAATCAAGGCGTGTGTACGTCTCGATCGCGAACGAGAACGCGCAGATCGCATCCAAAAATCGTCGCGCGCGCGTTGACGGGAAGAACGAGAATCTCATCTCGGCGATCATAAATTTCCCCATTTATCTCAGATCGGAGACTGAATTCTTTTCCGCACTTCGCTAAGTTTCTCGTATCTCTCTTTGACGCACGCGCGTAACACCTACCGGAGTTCCGTTTCGAGGAATAGAGGGGCTTCGATAAGAAGTTACGTATATATCCTCCGGCAGCGATTCACAAATTACCCTGTCGACGGTTCGGCCATTACCGGTGGCTTCCTCCAGGATTCCCCCAAGTGTATCACCTCGAAACCTTATAGGCAGAAGATACTAGGCTGTCTCTCTCTCTCTCTCTCTCTCCTTCTCTCTCTCTCACTCTCTCTCCCTCCCTCCCTCCCTCTCTCTCTCCCCCTCTTCTCTCTCTCTGCTACACGTAAAATCTCCGTAGAGCGGAAGCCGCCCTGATCCCGCCGTAAGTACACAGTCTAGTAGCTTTGCATCTACGTGATGATCCATCGCGTCCGTGAACACCGGTGGTAATAAATGAGAGACTCGGTGATCCCCGTTTTAAATATACGGGAACGACCTGACGATTGTACGTCCGGTCGATCTGAATAAGTTTAAGGGTTAACGAGATATTAACGGACCAATCACTCGACCGAGAAAAAAACGCAGCTGTATTATCGGAAAACGAGAACGTTTGAAAAAATGTTGTCGGCGTTATAAAGAGAGCGAAAGATGATTTGATCGTAAAATTCAATACAAGCCCGGGGAACATCTAATCCGTCCCTCTCTCGTGTCCCTTAACCGACATCCATGTTCCGGAAAATCCTTTGTAATTTGACCGCCACGCTCAAAAGATGATCACCGAGCCACGGTGCATGAAACGTTAGCGACGTCGAGTGGCAGAGGACGGGAAAGGGTGTGCGACGGGTGAAGGACGGGATGGGACAGGTGAAGGCTAGAGCGGAGGTATCGATCCGCGCCGAGACGACGACGACGACGACGACGTAGACTACTACTACGACGACGACGACGACGACGACGACGACGGCTCACGGTGTGTTTACATCGACTGCCTACTCGCGTTCATGTTTGTTGAGATACGTGACGGCGGTTATAGGAGCGCGTGAATTATTTCAACTGTAACCGAGCCGGTCGGTGTCATCGTTAACAATTGCTCGGGCACGAAGTGCAAAGCCGCCACACGGCACGTCGTTAACCGAGAGACTCTCCGCGTCGCATATACCTTACCCTCTGTCGACTTGGGGATGAAACGTACGCGTTATTACGTCTGTAACTACGGACAATGTAATATTGTCTTTTGTAATGGTTTGTGCACTTTATCTCGTAGATTTTCGCAATTGTGAATTATATTGAAGCAATTCTGTATATGTACATATATCGTAGGAAGAGCGCGCAAAACGTTAATATTTTTTTGCGCACACACAGATAAATACACACTAGTTCTGCGTTGTTGCAGTGTCCGTAAAAGTTTTTGTTTTGAACATAGGATCTTGTAATATTTACGTTATTATTGAATTATTTTAGTTTAAAATTTAAAAATATATAAAAATCTCTGAATGTGTAATTTAAAAAGCGGCGTTTGAATTGTTACCATATAAATGTTAGTACTGCAATATATACACACGTGTATTATACGAATGAAACGGTACAGTCAACTCTCCATATTTGCGCGAATTTGGGACTATAGGGAAAGAAGGTGTTAATTAAATATAGAATTACCCTTTCTTTGCCTCCAACTTAACTTAACCTAGCGACATCATGAGCAGTTTGTTGCGTTGTGGAATAGAGCGCAGTAGAAGAGGAACTTATGTGTGTGAGTTTGAATATATGTGAAGGGGAACGCGCAAATATCGAGTGCGCAAATATGAAGAGTTGACTGTATTTGATTCCACTTGATCGATGGAACAGCGCGTGAGAGATGAATAATAATAATTTGTAAAACATACCAAAAAAGAAACATATCAATTTTCCTACGATCCTGAAACAAAGTTTAGCTTCGTATTTTTCACACAATCAAAAAATTAATGTAAAATTGCTTGACAGATAATCGATTATGTCGCGCGCGTCGCGATTTCTCAGAGAAGCATAGAAATCAAATTAAATATAAAACCGCTTTTCGTTCGATCCGTCATTCACAAAAATGTTTCAGAAAGAAACCGAGTAATGGAGAAATAATTAATAATTAAGCGCGTACTGACAGCGAGATAATTTGATTCGCGCTTTTCATGAATTTCTGGAAACGGCGCGCGCGTTTCTGCGTAGCGTAACTTCCTCGCTAAATGTTCTCAAAAGCTCACGAATAATGTAATGGAGATCACTCGGCATCGTTTCAAATTACACACTCGCCCGAAAATTTTTACGTTCGTCCATGATTTTCGCACATGAGATTGACTCGCGTGCGTGCGTGCGCGCAGAGAACATTTCTAGTTCATTTTTTCTCTTTGTGCGTTTCGCAAAATATTCTTTCTGTGCTTATTAAAAAAAAATATCAGAGCAGAGACACAATGAATCATGAGCGTTTATCCGCTTATATCTGCAAAAATCGGAGCGTACGAGATTATATTTCGAAATTATAATTCGCGCATTTTTAGCCGGAAATTGTCTGCGCGATATTTTTTCTCATTAGAACAAATCTGCAAAAATACGATCGCGCTGCCTGCCGCGAAGAAGATTTGCGAAAGGTGAAAATGAACGTACATAACTATTAGATGCACATAACATAGTATGTATGGAAAACGCGCGATCAGAAGGAGCTGACGGAAGGAGCGCGAAACCGGCTTACCTCCGCGAAACGTTAAGTAATTGCTTTGGCGACGATATCGCACGCTTGCGGAAAATGTTCCTTCGCATTAATTCCGGCGAGTTCGCGGAAAGCGCTTTTCCGCCCCTTTCTCCGAAATAACGTTCTCAAGAGGCGGCGACGATCACGAGAAACCATTGTGTGACATCGATTTTAAACCGGCGATGTAAAAGTGGGAGACGACTTCGTTCGACATTTCAAATAGAACAGTTTCGCGTCGCGCGATGCGGAAATTACTGATCCAACTTTACACTCGTCGGATTATACACTCTCTTGTCGCGCGACGGCGGAAAACGACGAAAGGGGTAGAGAGCGGAAGGAGAAGTGAGAAAAAAACGCTCGATGACTTCTCCATTGCTGTGTGAATTCGCCCTTATCAATGCGTTCGTTCGTATATTTCTCGCGAAAGTTCCTGTTTTTTTTTTTTTGCTTAAGCGAATGCGCAACGGCCGCGGGAAGGAGCGAACGGTATAAGCGCGCGGTGAAATGTACGAGTTCTGTCTGTTCTCGGAAATCAGGTTGAAATCCTTTCAGACCGGCGAGAACCATCGGGTGGAAATCATTTCCGAAAAGAGAACGTAGTAGTCGTCGTCGTCGTCGCGTGAGACGACTGTGCGATTGTAGTAATCAAACGACCGGCGAACGCTCGAGCGTGTGTGTGTGTCTATGCGTTTTGTGTGTGTATTTGCATACACACTTGTGTCGCACACTTGCAAAATAGTTTCTTCTTCTTATTGTAAACCGGATTAATCGGACTAATGCCTTCGACGTCAAGACACCAACAACTACGGAGTTGTCCGCCGTTGTCCGACACATTGTGCGAACACTTGACACAATGCTTGTACGAGCACATCTTTGTCGCAAATTTACTAGAAGAAAGGTGGAACGTGCGACCCGCCGAAACACTCTACGGACGGACGTATGCAAATACCGTATATATAAATACACGTCACTTTGCGCTGTGTAAACACGCTTTTTGCCTCGTCCGGACCTTCACGTGTCCCTCACTCTCTTCTCGCGCGCGTTTAGCACGGGCGGCGGGAGAAGAGAAGAGGGATGCCGCGCGCAATCACAGCGAACGCACACGCGGATATTACGCGCACTCGTAGGAGGGCTATAAAAGCGCGTGTGCGAGAGAGACGCGGGAAGAGAGACGAAACAAGGACGCTGCGGGCACTAGGTTAGGTTGGTGGCAATCCGGGTGGAGAGCGAGCGTGCGGGGGTTAGAATGAGAAAGCTCGCTCGCCCCCCTCCCTCCCGGAAGCTTTAAGCCAGCCACGACCTACCCTGGGACTTGGCCTCGTGTGTGTACTTTGTCGAGTAGATACTGGAAGGGATGTACTCCGCAGACTACCGCAGCCGCGCGCGGAAGGTCGCTATTTCTCCGTCGATGCGACGATGTCGGCATGGCCGACAAAGGCGTAACCTCTCTCTCATTACGGTCGCGATGATTCCGCAAAACCCGCAATCGCGCGAAAACGTTCCACCTCCGCCATTTATCATCCTGCTCCTCGTCGCCTTTAATAAGTTACTTTCTTCGCGATTAATTAATCGTATACAGTAGTATTTTTTCATGGTGCTTGTTAGTTATTTAACGTTTTTGTGAAATTACCGCGCGAACTTCCTCGACAACAGATGATTTCTCTCGGGCGCGAAACTGCGTCTATATCACAGGTGCGGTTTTCTTCTTTACGGGAACGTTTAAATGTAAACTTCTTTTTATCATCTTATTTTTCTGGGAATATTTAATATTGGGAGAAAAAGAAGATGAATAAATCGGCGAAAGGGAAGGAAACATCCATAAAACTATGACGTTGGAACTAATCGCCAATGACGGTCGGTCCTTACGGGCAACGGTTAGCGATTCGCCTTCTTTCCGATCTTCTTTGTTCCGAAAGTGAGTGCCATCCAAAGAGAAAACAAGTCGTTCTCCTCTGGTAATGCGTAGGATTTCCTATCGTCCTTTCAATCTGGTGGCACGCCGTTCTCGCGCGCGCGGGTGGCGGGTTCGAGTCGACAATTTACGACGGTCGAGTAATCCAAATGGGATAATTAGACGAGTTGAACCGCGCGAAATTGGCGCGGCATCGGAGGAAAACTTTTTCGGCAATAATTGAGAGAACTCTCGAACGCTCGTTAAGGGGCGTTTAAGTTCGGTCAAAGTTGCTTCTTACAACGTCCGCAACGTACGACAGTTTTATGGAAACATCTCGAAACAAACAACAAACGTGTACATGCTCTGTCTCCTACGGAGAAATTAGGTCATTTGTTGTATCAGCAACGTTCGCGTATAGACCTTTTTTTTTTTTTTTTTTTTTTTTTTTTTGTTAAGTATTTACAACGCGCGCTCTCTCTGTGCTTCGTTCTTATCGTAATTAATTTCAACCCACTGTCACCTCACCGAGCATATTTCTCTCATTCCGCTCTCACGTCGCTTCTCTCGGAATTCAGTGACATTTCACTCCGGAATTATTCATGGAAATCAATTATGTAACCGAGAGTGCACTGAAGTCACGATTAAGTGCAAGCTGCATTTGGCTGCATGCACTTCGTTTCTGTAATTTGCAAAGCACAGGCACAGCGCTCGAAGTACGCATCCGTCCATCTTCTTAGAGAGGACGTACAAGCGCGCGCGCGGCCTTCATATGCATAGATATACAATATATCGCACTCTTGCTCGGAGTAGACAGCGGAAACGTCGAACACCCGTCACAGCGGCAGTATCCAATTAATGTCGCTTTGGGTTCGCATGTAACTACTGATCTTTATTGATAATTAAACGCAACACGCACATGAGCGTTTTTTCTTCATTCCGTCTGCAGTGCTCTCTGCAGACGGAATGAAGAAAAAACGATGCGGAATGAAGAAAAGAAGATGCGGTAGTGAATACTTCGCAGTTAACCCTTCGTGGACAGACTGGATTTTCCCAGACCATCCCAAAACTTCCAAACAAGTGTCTCTAAAAATTAGTTTTTTTAAATACTTGTATCTTGAACAATATTAGAGATGTTGTCAACTTTTTTTTTATCGACGCAGAATCGTTTAATTAAAAAAAATTGAAAAAATATTAATGGAAAATATTCGATTTTAAAGTCGCGTGGGTTTCACAGACTCGGTCTGTTCAAGTCAGTAAGCGTTCTTGGAGTCTGTCCACGAAGAGTTAAATGTAATACGAATGAAATACTTCTTAGATTACTTAATTAACTTCACGTTAGATTAGAAGTCGCAAAATAATTGCCTAGACGTTTCAATTCAAACTGCTCGTTGTCAAATACATACACAGAGGTTTCTACGGACCGCATTCTGTTGTATAAATGGATATTTGACTTTGAAGCTTATGCGAATTCGAGAGGCGTTAGAGAAACATATAGGTTTGTGTACGTAGTATAGCGCTGTAAGGGCGGACGGAACATCCGAATGAAAAGCCGAACTTAAAGTTCAATTTGCATTTAATTGACTACGACGCGCGGGCGTGTCGTATTTCTCGCCTCTTTAAACACTCTCCGTCGTATATGTATTCTGTATATATTTACGAAAGCACCGTAAATACATATAAAAATAAGTACAGGAAAGATAAGAATTTTGAGTTGGAAGAACGGCGCAAATCCTCAGCGTAAAATCCGCACTCTTTATTTTCGCATTTCTGTAAAATTTTCTCAAACGTTTCTTCTCTTCGATAAAACGTAACTTTTTCAAAATGTATAATCGCATTTGAAAACTTCCACTGTCGTTTCAAATAAATTGCTTTTAATTTTTGAGATTCGACGACAGAGAAAACATATCTCCCGAAAAAGAGCGAAATTATAACATGTGCTTTTGTTGCTTCTAAAAAAAAACAAAAATTAAAAAAAAAAAAGACCTCGTGCAAGCACGTGGAGCCGCATAGTAACGACGGTGAAAAAGAGCGTTATACGACGTACAAAATTATTATACGGTCCAGACGCTTAAAAGAGCGGCAAACGCGGCGGCAGCAGCAGCAGCGGCGGCAGCTCGTCCTGGCGGAACGAGCCGCTCTCGTGAACAATTACGCAGGGTCCGGCGATTTACAATCACCGCCGGCCCGGCGGGACGTAAATCCGTTCTACGACGTAAGGTCGAAAGTTTTATCGCCCGTTGCGTCGTCGTTGTTCTTCATTAATAATTACACCGGCGGAGTATCCCCGGTGCCGCGCTCGACATACGGCCGTAAACCGCGGATGGATCACAGGGACGCATCGTTATATTCCCACCTCGCTCTTTTTTTCTCTTTCCCTCTCACTTTTGCGTAATGGTGATGGAGAGAAAGAAAAAGAGAGAGAGAAAAGGTGCATGCGCGGAAAAATAGCGCGGAAAAAAAATGTCACCGTCCGTCCCCATTTTCGCTTTCCAACCGCACACAATGTACACGGTAAAAACATCCCCCTAAATATCGGCGTTTACGGCCCTCCACGCGGAAAAGAGTGTGCGCGCGAGTTAAGCCTCCGTGGTCATTTGACCATTTATCCGCGCTCTTGTCATGCTCTTTTTACTCGCGTCCCTCCCTTTAAAAAGGGTTTTCCCTTTCTCTCTTTTTTCCTTTTTTTCTCGAAATTTTACCCTCCTCCACTCTGTCTCTTTTCTTTTTTTTTTTTCTTAATCAGCGACAAACGCGCACTCGCGCTCTTCTAAACCAACTCTTCTCGCGCCCGGCTCGCTCAGTGACCGATTTTCCAACTCTTTCTCTTTCTCTCGAAACTCGCGCGCTCGACTCTGCCGCTCCGCTTCCTCTCTCCCCGCCGCGGAAAGCACGCGGCGATAAAAGGCACCGCTGGCAAAAGTGTTGTCCCCACCGCCCTGCGGAAACGGCGCAGCAATTTTAATGCGAGTGCCGTGTGGCTCGCACCACACTGTCGCGTTTTCCAGCGCGTTTCCTCGCCCCGAGCACGGCGGCATTCGCGCTAGCTTTCGGCGAACGATATACCGCGCGCGCTTTCTCTCCCGAATTTTCTCACGTACTTCTCTTTACACTCGTCTCCCGCGTTCTCTCCTCTCGTTCACTCTCGGTCTTTCTCGAAGTTTTTTAACAAAGCTCCCCGGGCAATCGGCAAAATATGCCCATCCAGTTTCCTCGACGAAAAGTTCTCGTCTGTGTGTAAAGCCTTGACCGCGATAAACCGCGGCGCTTTGATGACGCGTTCCGGTTTTAAACGGAGTAGCGGGTCAAAAATCCGCGAAAAACCGAGAGAGCTTCTTTTCTCGTGTAAAAAAACACAGACTTTACGCTTGGAAAACCGTTCTTCTTGCGCAGACGCGCTATTCGATTAAGTTAACAGAAGCAGAATAGATTGAGTTTATGGAGATGATGATCAAAACCGGACGGCTTATTCGATAAAGCCGGAAATCTAAACGAGAACTTTGTGAAAAATATAACGAGGACAATATGAACATTTTTGTGATCGATTAGTTGAACGCGTAGCGATACAACAGTCTGATCTCACCTCACTTACTAATCTTGTTCATCTGAATTAAATAAAAATCGATGTTTGTTTCTTTTTCACGACGGTGTTTTCTCTCAGTGTTCTCTCAAATTCGGTTACGAACACAACGATTGGGTTTTAATTTCAAGTAAGTTTTTGTTTTTTTTTTTTGTTTTTGTTTTTATTCTCTTTGTTTTATAAAACACCGCACGATTTCATCGCGCACGCACGCACGACTTTTTGTTTGAAACTCTCGGTTGTTGCGATACGCCGAAGAGAGCGATACAAAAAAAAAAAAACGGTGGCGCACGCTCCTCCTTGTCCCGCTTTTTCCAGTTTTTTTTTTTTTTTTTTTTTT
>QVOB01001079.1:0-11814 GCA_014839585.1 Pseudomyrmex concolor | reverse complement strand
AGTACTGATATATATATATATATATATATATATATATATATATATATATGTGTGTGTGTGTGTATGAATATATATATATGTATAATAGGCGTATAGATACTTTTCTTATTATCCTCTATCGAAAAAACGAGTAGCGGCGAATCGTAGTTTTATTTCGAAATCTAGAAAAGTCGCGGAGGGGGGAAACAGCAAATATAAAAAACCGGAGATGAACGGGAATGACAGAAGGGCGCATTCGTAAGAGGGAGAACAAAAGAGAAAAGAGGGTCAAAAAGAAGAACGAGGAAGGGAGTAAAAAGGGGCTTAAGGGAAAGGGTCAAAACGTTGCGAACAAAGACTTCTATTTACAGTGGGCTCAAACGTGGGCTTAAACTTAATCTCAAAGGGAATGAATCATGAATGGCCGTGCGGCCATTAGAAAAGGAAAGGAAAAAAACAAGCGAGTGGGAAAAAAAAGGGGAGAAGGGTCCGAAACTCAACGTAAGGGACGGGAGAAACTTAACGCTCGCTAGGAGTGCCTAGGGAAACGAATGAAAAATTCGGAACACCAGAAGGCCCGAAAAACCGATGCATGCGTGGTCTGTCGCAGCTGCCACTATGCATATACATTACACGACGCATAATCATGCGACCACGTATATACGCGACGCGTGAGATCGGCTGGCAACTCGGTTTCACGACGGATGACTTGAATGCGACGAGCGTTCGGATCTCGGGCTGTTTTACGTTCGAGAAGAGGGGTTTTTTAAGTGTTTTTCCGCACCCCCCCTCACGGCGAGGGAGGGCGTGCGAGTGAAACTGGATATAAACGACTTTTCTTTCTTTCTAAATGAGCTATTTGGTATTTGTTTCTTTATGTTTTAGCTTAATTTTTTTTTTAAATCTTCGATCCGTTATATCTTTCTCATTCGCCGAAATGCTCTACGAAAGACGCGCGTATCAAAAGAGGACGATCGCGCTTGAACGATCTTCCGATCGGTCACGCTACTGTTTCAGAATCTCTATGAAATCACAGTTTTACCACAGTTATCGTTTTTTTTTTTGTAATCCCTCCTTCTCTTCTTCAAATATTTTGCGTTTTTTTTTTTTAATATTCTTTTTTTATTATTTTGTCCTCTGTTCCCTCTGCTCTTTTCCGCGATATTTCCTTCTTGCGCGGTCGCGCGCACTGATCATCCGCCGCGGAGTACGGAAATTGTGACTTCCTCGTCTCCCGCTTATTATTATTTTTGTTTTTTTTTTTTGTTTTTTTTTTTCAAACCACGATTTTCGGATTTTCAGTGAAGTCACACGTGAGAAATCGCGCGCAGAAGCCACACGGAACAAATGCAAACCGAAAGAGTGAATGTGTACTTGTATATTATCGCGTCGCGCTTATAATCAGTCTTGTTCGATGAAAGAACCGAGCTTGCAGAGTCGTCTCGGCTCAGCCGAAAGGCACCCCCGCCTCCTCTTTTTCAGGAGGGGGGGCACCGCTCGCACAACGACACCGAGTCTTCCCGGTTCTTCCGACTACAATCTCTGTACAAAAATAAATGCTTTTTGAATATATCCTTCAACGATAGGAATCTTATAAAATGTCTTTCTCTCAGCAGGAAAGCTCGGTGTTTTTCTTTCTTATTTGTACAAAATATGTCGCTCTGCGCGCAGCACTCGAGTCGACTCGTTCACGAACTGATATTTCATATGACTTTCTCCTACTCTTTTTTTTTTGGTATTATTTTATTTTTGAACGAAAAAAAAGTGCACAGCCAATCTCATCTTTCGCCAATTTCGTCTTCGCGCTCGTGCGCTCACCGAGCAACCCCGGGATCACCCGGAGAGGCTCGGTTCGCGTGTTCCTACCACCGTCAGTTGTTGAAGCTTTTTCGCTTTACACGACGAAAAAAAATCTGTATACAATATCTTTTATCTATTCTTTTTTTTTTTAGGATTTTTTTATGTTTGTTATGTTTTATGCGTATCGGCTTCTGACATTCAGAGCGAGAAGTATTCTCTCGATTTCGCGAAAGGAATCGGCCGCTACGGCGAGCCGCGTCGCTCCCGGCGCCGTGCTCTCGATCCCCGCGAAAGAAATCGGTCGCTACGGCGAGCCGTTTTGCTCTCGGCGCCGTGCGAATTCGCGATAAGCAAAGAGGATCGCCTAACTCGGGTATGCGTATTCGCTTTCTTTGCTCGTCAATAAAAAAGAAAAAAAAATAAAAAGAAATAATCTCACACAAACAAGAAAATCACCTACTTGTATGTGTGCTCGTTTTTTTTCGTTGTTAAAAAAAAAAACAGTCTCACACAAGTAGGTGCACCTGACAACTACATCTTCCCGGTTTTGTTTTATACCGTAACGCGTGATAAACTACAAGAGACGTGGAGGATTACATATGAGATATTCGGTAGCCTAGAAACGTAAGAGAGGGCACGCCGTTTTACACGTGTGTGTATTTTATCTGACCGTTGCGAGAGGGAGGGAAGTTTCTAGAATGATGGTCGAATTAACATTTTCCTTTCGTCGCGGAAACTCCAACAACGGAGCCGGTTTCGGCGAAACCGGTCCCGGCGGCACCCCGACGCGGAAACGCGAAAGAACGAATGAACGTATGTACGAAGGACTCCAGATAATAAGTCAGAACAATTGTGCGTAAGATAGCCTTGCTTCTTTTCTTTCGTTTGCTTTTCTTATTTATAGAGTATGCGTTATATATGAGAGTTAGAGATCCCCTCTTCCGGAGGATGATACACGATTAGCCGGGACAAAAAACAAAAACAGAAACCTAAACCTTTGGCTCCTATCAGCCTGTTGTATTATCAGGTTTTCAGAAACCTAAACGCTAATTTGCAAGAAAGAAATAGCAACAAATTTTATATCGCTTAGAACATTGCTCGGACGTTAATTTTGTTTTGTTTTTTTTTTTTGTCGAAGGGGGGGGTAACTCCTCGCTCGGAAGCGTGATTGATACTTAACTTTCGCTCTATAGACGCATAATCGATGGTGTAGGTTGCGCTTTTGTTCGTATTGTTTTTTGCTTTTCTATTATTTTGCGAAATTTCTGCTGTTGTCGATGACGTTCCGGGAAGAAGAATCCTGAACAAGGCTAATGATATCGCCGGGGTGTGTGACCCTCACAGAAGCTATACGCTCTCTTTCTGATCCAGGTGATACTTGACGTGCAACAATTCTCACCGGACGAGATCACGGTGAAGACGGTCGACAACCACGTTATTGTCGAAGCCAAGCACGAGGAGAGGCAAGACGAGCACGGCTACATCAGCAGGCACTTCGTACGTAGATACGTCCTGCCGTCGTCACACGACCTCGACAACGTCACCTCAACACTCTCCTCGGATGGTGTGCTAACTATCACGGCGCCCAAAAAGGTACGCTTCTGCCTATCGAGCCGAGACCTGTGCGCTCAACATCCGATCTGTCCCCTCATTCGCGGACTCGTTCACGAGTCGCGAACGAAGAGAGACCGCTTTCTCTCCCCTTCTCTCTTTCTTTCTCTCTCTCTCTCTCGCCCTCTTTCTCGTCTTTTGTTATAGCTGGGTTGCGGCTTACGTTACATGTTTGATTTTGTGCTTTTTTTTCGATTCCGGACGTTCCCGATGATTGCGCCTCAGTGTGCAGCACTAGAGGAGGCGGATGTGGTTGCCGGGGCGATTTTGGATCAAATTACGAGTCTGCTCTAAACTACAAAACAGAACATGTCTCTCGTTAACCGTGAAATAAAACCGCGCAGCTGTTATTATTGGTTCTGCGTCGGGACGAGGCACATTCGCAATTTTCAGTGTGCGTCGATTTTAAAGGAAATTCCTGAAACTCTCTGTGCGTTAACGCGGTATCGCGCAATTTACAACGACTGACAAGCAATCGTGAAGAAAATTTTTATACGTATTTACTGAATGTAGTGTATTTTTTGTTAAGCTTCCCTCTTTTGAGTTAAGAGCGATTGCATTGTCTGTGAGTTTCTATTAAAATCGATGACACTTACTCAAGTGTTCCTCATCAGGAATAATATTATATAAATAGTATATATCAATTATATCACTTATATATATAAATTATTATTTAAATATTTGTCCTCCAGAAACAAAATGACACATATAGTTTTTTTTTTTTATTATTTATAACAAAACTTTCTTTTCATTATCGACATAAATACAAGGAACACATTTTTCGTTCGTATTTGTCCCGTACCAATCCTTACGTAAACCGGTCTTATCAGTCTAAGTTTTAACTCTTCGGGTTCATTGTCTCCCTAGAGATGCTACTTCCATTAACTTAATGAATAAGATACTAGCGTGACTACAGCCACAGCTTAACTTGTGCGCTTACCTATATTTCGAGGATCTCTTCTCATATTTGTTCAAAGTGTGAAGGAATTTTTCAAATTCTAATCACGCCTGTGTTATCGTCGCGTACGGATTGTTCAAGCACCGACCCCGTAGGGTGCACTAAAAAAACAAACACATCTCTTGTGACACGCTTATCAGATTATTTCTAATACGAGTATTGTTCGCGTTTTTCAGAACGTGACGCCGACTGGCACGGAGAGAGTCATCAGCGTTGTTCAAACGGGAGTGCCAGCTGCCAAGCCGGTTCCCGTCGAAACAACCACCACTACTACCACCACCGTCGACTAACAAGTCCGAAACTCTCATTCTGCGACTCGTTCACTCTGTTTTTCTCGATTTTTATCATCGATACAGCGAGACTACTTTGTAAAATGACATAATCGTGCTGCTTTCATTTCTCTCAAATGATTATATCGCAAAATTTTACTTTCTAACATATTGTATAAAATTATACTCCGATATTTTCACACACACACTCATACATAAATGTAGAGAATATATATTGTACAAGTTATTGCAATTTTTAGTTAAATTATATACTTATATACCAATAAACATTAATTTTGCCTCCTTTACCTTCTACTCCAATCAATAAATTGTTAAATCACAACTTAATTAATTTATTTTACTAAATTTAAGTCAAAATATAAAATTTAAATATTGTTCACTGAAGTGAAAATATTAAAATGTTCAATATCGCTAACAATATGTTGATGAAAATAGTTGAGAACTAGGTGTAATTATTGAAATAAAGCGTAATGTATTAAACAAACTTATCTTTTCTTTACATCATTACACTTTATTTCAATAATTGCATCTAATTGTTAACTATCCTATAAATCTTCATCAACTAATATGACTCGAGTCAGCTGTGATGTCAATCTTCACTACTGAAAAAAAAAAAAAAAAAAAAAAAAAAAAGACAGAAGTAAATAAAAACCTAATAAAAGAATACCTACGGTAAACTGTCGCGCTCCGCACCTGGTGCCCGCTCGCCTACATTTTCCTGTGCCGGCGGTCTCGACGAAGTAAGAAGCCGAAGTGTGTTACACTGATGGTGGGGGTGAAGAGGGTCTTCGGGTGTTCGCTGCGTCCGAACTGAACCAGGGTTTGTTTACGAATGCGCCGAGGCCGGCCGAGCGGCAGCCTTTTATACCCGCGCGGCGCTGCGTCGCAACGCCGGAGAAGCTTCGAGAAGCTTCAATGACGCCGCGCGCATGTAATGCGCAATTGCTGCAATTGATGGTTTTGGGCCTAGATCGTGTCCGAATCCGATCGCAATGTCCATAATCGACATCGCCGTGACGATATCTATCGATCGGCATGCTCGCTAATGCGTTTTTCGCACGTTAAGTATGAGAAACAAATATTGCCAAAGTATTGATCGGACCAGGCAGAGCGGGTCGACGAGATTTCTGGCACGTTCGCTTTCCCGGCCGGGGCCCCACCATCCGCCCAACCAACACAAACAAGAACCTTCTCTTCCGCCGCCTCCATCGTTTCCCACACGGCCGACCGGTGTGTGATGATATAATACGACTGTGTAACGCAGCTGTAATCTGCCTGTGGTCGATTCAGACTTGTGCGTATCGGCTTGTTTTGCGCCATTTGTTTTGATGGAAGAAACCGCGAGGACCGGAATCAAAAAAAGAGCTGCTTATCGGAGTCTATATGTGTATACATCTACATATAAAAATATTACATAATTGAAGTTACTGCGCAGCGAGGTCCCCTCCTCGTCTTTTGTTAAAGATGCGATCTTTTCTGCGACCTTGGTCTTCGCCGTTTGTTCTGTTGCTAATTACTTATTTCTCGAAAGGTTACTTATTACCTTTGCACGACTTTGATTATACGCGACGGCTGATTTTTACATTAACTTGACGTAAAGACGACGCGCGAATTCAACCTTCAGGCAACGTGTGTGATAACGAGAGTTCCGTTATCGCCGCGTATAGGATCGCGATTAACAGACAGATTACGAAGTTTATATTTTGTTTGTATGTTGTTGCGGATGATGCTAATGAAGGAGGGAGAGAAGGACGTCGTCGGTTTGGTGATACAACATTGCGAAATCCATGTGCTGCGTGTGCGCCACACATCAAAATGCTGAAACGCGCAGTTTCAACGCTCGCGAAGAGAACGTCCATTCGTCCGTCCGTCCGTCGTGGTGGGATTTCCTTGCTACGCAGGCAATCCGGATGACCTTCTAGTCGATGCGGTCTTTTTATCGTGTTCTCCCGATGATTATTTTTACGAAATTTTTCGAAGTGCGACCCGACAAACGGCCACGCGACGCAACGTGTTTGCAAACATCACGGACGCCGGCTTAACTCATATATGCTAATATAGGCGCCGATAACAGCGTGAAAATCAGCCGACACACAAACATTTCGCAAGCATCGCTAACCCATTTCGCATTTAACAGCAGATGTGACGGATTGTAACATAATACACTTCTTCACGCACATGCAGCCGAGATAGAAAAAAAAATGTTAGATCTGCATTTTATATGAGAAAAGCAAATGTTCTCGCAGAAAAACCGCAGAATAATACCAAAGCGAAAATGTAGCGCACGTTTTTTTAACGCGGTTTATTATAACGCACAAAAGCCGCGATACAACGAGATTGCATAATATTACGTTCGCTTCTCTTCTCGGGTGTATTTACACGGTACCACGGGGCTGTATTGATTTCCCTTTCATATCGTTCGTTAGTTCGCCCGGGTCGAATGTATTTTCAGCTAAAAGGACTCCTCTTTAAGCAGATACGCAATTAATGCAATTTTATTCAGAAATGTATTTATATACGCGAAGAGAGGGTCGCACTTTCAGATACTTATCTCTTCTCTCGCGACAGAAAAAGAGAGAGAGATCACTTTTTGTGCACCACTAACAACGGTTCAGGATTAGATCATGTAGATGAAAGGGTGAACGAAACTATTACTTATGCTTGCGTACCTTATATACGGGATCTCGCAGACACTTCGTTACATTCAGGTGTCATTCAGAGCGACGTAATGAAATGCGAAGAAGATAGACGGTTGCCAACGATATTGCGCTCTGAACACGGGAGCGGCCTGGTATAATCTGTGGGAACTTTCTCGATGCAACGCGCGCTCGAGACCGGTCGTCGCGGAAAAGGTTACCAGTTCGTAGCAAAAAACGTATCGTTAGTAAAATGGTTTACTGTTAGCGAATCGACAACACGCTTTTTCCAATTTCACGAGGAAGAATTTCTTTACGATGTATGAACGCGCTCACAGTTAGCGAGTTTCGACATTCGGACGACAAACGCGATGTACATTTAAATATTCTAAGTTCGCAGTTTATAGAAAATAACGTTCGCAAAGTCAATTTTAGCGCTAGATACGCGAAGCGTATCTTTATGCGGTTTTTCTGCGGATCGTTTGCGGTTTAAGTGCGAGATACACAGTCTTGTACAAGTTTTGCGAATATTCTTCTAGAAAAAACGTTTCATATAAAAAATAAACGACCGAATTTGGCCAATTGTGAGCGCAGATATTGCACTCTATGATGTTTGCATCATGTTCGAGAACAGTCGAGGCTGCAACAGCAGCTAATCGATAGATGCAGGAAGCGAGTTATATATATATATATAACGTGTAGAAAGTGTGTAGGTTTGTACGTGTGTGTACGCGCGCGCAAGAGTGTCAGCTTCAACCAGCGGAATAAATGTGTCTTTCTCCCTATTCGTTATTATTTCATCTGTCATTTCTCTCGTAGCGACTTTTTAACAATTTGCAATAAGATATTGCAAATTACATGTGATAAAACCTACACGCACATACAAACAACAATTTTTATATTTATAATACATATAAGCATAAAACAACGTTGCGAAACATAATTCTTGCGACTAATATTAAAAACCTTTCCACGCAAATGACAGACTCGTGTCGGAACAATGATCTGGGGACAAGTTTTTTCATTAAAATACACACGAGACACGTCGCATGGACAGTTAGAATTACGCATAAAGTTGCGCAACATTACCCTTCTAGCATCCCTCGCTATATTAAATCTGAAAAAAGCTATTATACTTTATCACGGGGGCAGGGATAATAACTGCGTACGAGGGATGAAACACGTATATTACGCAACGGAAAACATGGGTTGCCTCATCCTAATCGATTCCCGGGATTCGGAACTTCGCCCCGCGAAAGAGAAAGAAGTACGCAGTAACAATTCTCCCTTCCCTGAATGACAAGCGAAGTTTACCTCTCGTCACCAGAGAGACACTTCCCTTGGCTATCCTCTTGTCCCAAGTTGCTATATAAATAACGAATCTCACAATCGCGGCCGGCTTCATGCTCGCCCAAGCACACGGTAACCTGCTTAGCCGCCGGACTAATTTTAGTTGCGCCTCGCTGATGACCTTGAACTCAACGCAGTCACGCCCGGGATGATGATGTTGCGCATATCCGATCGGCGCGTACGCACATACATACGTACGTACGCCCGGCAACTTTTCTCGCGAATCTCGAATTCCGGTTGCGCGACCAGAGGAGTCGACCGGTTTGCGATTGTTGCTCGAAGCGGTTCGCAACGATCCGCCGTGACACTTGCAACATGACAATACTTCAAATACGCAGTAATTTATAATAGAGCGGTTTTGGGCGGTTTGGACACTCACACGCAAGGTGTGTGCGAACGCGCTGCCTGTTCCCGGCCGCACGTTCTCGAAACGTCCGTGAAACGCCCAGCAGGTATCGATCGTTTCCATGACCAGGTCCAGGTCGGCCCCGAGAGTGTGTCGCTGGGTAAAGGTTGATGAACCACGTTGCGCGTGCGCGTTATTCGTTGCCGGTGTGCATGCACGTTGAGAGAATAAATTGCGATGCAATTATACGTGTAGCTGCAATCGTACAATTATGCATTAGTTTTGTCACGTATTTATCGCAACTTCTTCATCACATACATGTCAAAAAATATATTCCTTAAACAAGATTGTTTTTTTTTCTGTATTTAAAATGACTGAAGATTTTAATTTACAAAGAAACAGCTTGGTTTAGACACTGAGAGATCAGTATTAAGCTACGTAATATGTTTTGTTGTCTTCCAAACTGTTATTCCAAATGCGCTCATCTTGATTAGAGTATTAATGTAATAAACAACTTTAAGAAGAAGTCGAGATTTCTCAATCACTTTGTGACATTATATAATGCGTACGAGCTGTATGGAAATTTGCGATAAAAATATGCAGTCTGTTGGCGGCGCGTTCTTATTTTTCTCAAAGAGTCACAAAATAGAATCGCAGCGGGAGAACATCGTCATGTGAAGACAGAAAAAGAAGGATCTAAAAAGATACAGAAGCGTACACGTAGCGTAAGGTCTTTGATATTCTAGAAAAGTCTCCAAGATGCACATCGTCTATATTATAATGGGTCTCGTCCGTGATAAAGGATAATCTACTTTCCAGAAAGAAAGAGAGAAAAATTCATATTTTAAATGTTTTGCAAATGTATCTTAGTACAAACTAAGTAAATTGTTTTACAAATTTTAAATATATATAATTATTTATTTTTACTTGAACAAATGATACGCTTTGTATACAGTTGCATAATGTTGCTTGCAACATTGTCTACAATCGATTCACACGCTTTTATCAATTGTCTTTTATAAATTTTGTTTTTTATAAGCTATTATTATGTGATATATAATAATTTTATATTTTAATAATTTTATATTATACGTATAATTGTTTCGCACTTGATAAAAGAGCAATTTCACAATATCGAGAAAAAGAAGAAAATTTTGAATATAACAAGAAAATTATATTCTATTGTATCAAGCATCGTGATGGCGTCCGCCATCTACTAAAACTTCAAGTTACTTTAAAGATAAAATGACCGATAAATGATAATTTAAACAAAAGATAATAATCTCTCAATAATTATCTCTATCAATTTAATAAATAATTAACGTAAGTATGATTATTTTTATCATGCAGATGTTTTTTTTCCAAGAATACTTACAAGAATCTTCAGTTTTTCTTCACATTTACACAGACTATGACAACTTATCATAAAACCTTTTATTCAAGCTGGATGTTGTTATGTGCATTATCCAAATGCGACAAAACGGAACCTGACTTCTTGTCCTTAGTCAAAATAAAAAATTTCTTTCTCAAAGTATTTTCCGCAAATAATATCTGATAAGTATATGTTCCGAGTAAAGCTCCCAAGGTAGGTCCGACCCAATAAATCTAAAAAAAAAAAACAATTAAACGATGTTATAAATAATAAAGACAATTTATAAATAATAAAAAAATAAAAAATAAAGAATATTATATTTTTATAATAAAAAAAAAGAAAATAATTATTATGTATCTCATAGAATGTGTTTCGTGAACATCGTGTTAAAAATTATCAGCTTATGTTTAAATAAGCTGATATTATTATCTATAAATTTGTTATCATTGCTGCAACGTTTCTGCTATCGCACATATATTATATAAAAAATAGTTTTATATAAATTCTTGAAACAGATTATACAAGTGCGAGATTTACGTAATCCACTTGTGTATCGTGCATAATATAATCTAATCTGAAATGAAGTTTTATTTTATAACCTACCCATTGATTTTTCCAAGCACCATTCCAGAACGCAGGACCGAATGTTCGCGCTGGATTCATGCTGCAACCAGTATACGGGCTCTAAAGGAATAATACAGAATAAATTATTGAAATATGATAATATCATATAGAATATCTATCATATAGAATTGAACGTATGTATATTGATATGTTAAATAATAGAATTTGCGACATAATTATTTGACGTATCAATATTCACGTTCTATATGACCTTCTTATCTTTCAACATCGCATGTCAAAAAGAACTTGTTTTATCTGGATTCAGAATAGTGTTCAATAAAAAATATATCATTTCTGTGCTTGCTATTGAACTACCTCTAAAACTATTTCTATATTGTCTACAAGACTTTTTACCGCAGCAAAAGAGATGGCGGCGACTGACAGGCCGAATCTGAGCGCAGTCGAATCCGTGGTGTGAGCGCATCGAGGATCCCACGTGGCGCACGCTGCACAAAGTATAAAACTCGTGCAAAACACCTCGATCAGCACGGCCTGAACAATGCTGATTCCCGGATGCACAACCGTAACACAAACACCGGTCGGATTTCCATCACTGAACAATTCCTCAGGCGTTATCGTCTATCAAATTATGAGAAGAATCGTTCATTATTTAATATTTTAACAAAATAAATGAAATAGTCGGAATATTAGCAATAGCAAAAAAATAAGAGCACTTTTAGGAGCCAGTATCCCAAAGTAGCACCGATAAACTGGCCTAGGATGTAAACCACACCCGTCGGGACCGATTTCAGGCCCACAATGACAGAACCGATAGTGACAGCCGGATTAAGATGCGCACCGCTCACATGGCCGAGCATCTGAGAAATGTTGGCGCAATAAATTTTTAT
>QVOB01001067.1:0-11846 GCA_014839585.1 Pseudomyrmex concolor | reverse complement strand
TAGGCATTTCCCCATGTAAAAAAAAAAAACAAAAAAAAACGCTGATCTCATGTGTGGGACTTGCACCCACTAAAACCCCATGGTGGCCTCCAGCTGGAGCTTAAGTGGAGGGGCCTTCTGGTAGTCCTTATTAGGCATTACTTCCCGAAGACCCCTCCGTCGCTCCGCAAACCATGGCGGCTCCCGCCATTGTTCTACGACAAATTACCCTCTTTGTGGCTGGAAGGAGGACTACAACCCCCTCTAGCCACCCTATCCCGGAGACTTGTGCAATGGCAGGTGAGTCCCTCAACGCCAAGCCTCCACATTGAAGTCAGCGTCTACTAAACTTTCGAAGTCGTACTGTTGCGAGAACAAATACGCCTGTATAAAGCTTCTGACGGTGGATATCTCGAGGTGGATACAACCTTCGGGATCGTGATGATTAGGCCCGAACGTACATGTTTCACACACTCGAAAGTCCTGATAGCCTCTTGCCAAACCGAAAGATTGATATCGTCCAGAAAGTCAGCAACCAGCTTGATCACAGCGGAATATTTTTTTTTAGAAAGCAGAAAGACGCATAAGGACGCGATGACTTTAGAATCAGCAGAATGCTCCACTCTGATCAACGGAAATCCCGCTGTTATCGAATTTTCTCGTATGCTCCTTAGCTCCATATGATTTCCACGTGGTTACGCGCTTGTTAAAATTGGCGCACTAACGCGTCAATCGAGCTACCCGTCAAGTGGCGCCGTCGCACAGCTGATTTCCTACAGGCCAGAAAACCATAGAGCTTATAAATATAGGAGCAGATGCGATTCCAAAAGTAAACAATATATTTTTTGGAATTGAAATTGGTGCCTGAAAAATGCATCACGTGGAGATCGAGGATTTTTATCATCACGACTTCACCACCGTCTCCGAATGGGAGGTATTCATCGCGCGGCTCGAGGAAATCATGCACGAATGGAAACTACCTCATGCAAAAGTCGCGAGTCCTCTATTGCCAGGAGACTTCGTCAACTGTCAGTGGCACGAGGCGTCAGAAAAAATAAACTTTGCAGGTTTGTGTTTAACACAGCAGAATAGAGATATTAGTTTCGTTCTTGATTCACACTGGAAGTTTCTATTTATATTTCAGATGTAGAATTTTCCCTGATATATTACAAGTTAAAAAAGAATGACGTAGAAGATGATGCGGCAAATACCGATGAGGAGCGTGAAGAGGAGTGGATACAATGCCAAAAAGACACCTTGGACATATCCAACGACTTTGTGAGACTCGATGATAACTACATGGAAATAGTTCGTTATTTTGGCTTTAGAGAATTCCTTGTTTTGATACCAGCTCGCAAAGCGAGTTTAACAGATGAAACTCGAATCAAGATTTTGCTGAGCTCGCTGACAATTGCCACTAATAATGCAAATTGGTACTTATTAGACACTTGAGACATGAGTGATTTGTATTTTTAATGAAGCAATACTTGTTCTAATTTTTTAATGCATTTTAGTTACATTCCCGCATTGGTACAGGTGCAGGAACCTTGGCAGAAAATGTATCTCGGTGGTTGCGCTGGCAAAGGAACTTCTGTGAATCTCGACATGGTACATCTGAAGAAAGTTCCCCCATATTGCAGATATCTTACTGGTTTGCATGTTTTATTTTCTATTTATGATATAATCTTTAGATATATTAATTTCTAATTGTGGAAGTTTTGTGAAAAAATAATAGAAATATTACAAGTAACAATTATTTGCAGGTCTACTTGCTCTTTTCAAACAGAAGATTAGAGAGGGCTGTGGAGTGAGAATCGACTCCACAAAGGTGTCTGTTAGATTTTCCTATTTGTTGAAGGATTGGACTAACAGCACATGGACACAAGAACCTCCGGATTTCGATTTTATGCAGGGCGAAACATTAGGCGTGGCTGAACTAGGCAAACTTCCTTTCGGAGCAACGTTTGATCCCGTCGGGTACTTGGAAAAACAAAAATGTTACTTGCTATGAAAATTACAGGCTTCTATATTTCTCATTGTCTTGCTTTCAGGGAACTTCAACTATTCGCCACGTGGCCGGAAATGCCTGATAACGTCGTGGTGGACAGCGAAGGATACTCGGATCTCGACCCGCAGCTTGCTCCTGAATGGTCGGTGCAGGTGAAAATGGTGACTTTGCCGGCTTGCTTGCTCAGCGAGTACATTACGGATTTTCTACATCTCTGTAATAATACAAAAACTATGGTGGAGTTGCTGGGCGAAAACGCGTCCTACATCGACGACACGTTGAGCTCCGCCCTGAATGTGCTCACCGAGTCGAAAATACCCACAATCTCGGCAGTCATGGGTAGAGGCAGCGTGAAGAAAAGTAAAAATGTCGAGGGTCCAATCTCCGAGGAGATACTTTTGCCTATACTTTACTTCCTCTTTCCGGATGCGGACGACACGACAGTACGTTTTATTTTCTCTTTCTCAATAACGATTTGTTTTATAAAAAAGAATTCGTTTGAACGCGTCAAGTGCACGCGTTAATAAATTAAATTTCTCGCAGAAATTCCCTTACTACGACAGCACCGCCAACGTAGAGGATGATCAGTGGAAAGGTGTAAAGACCTGCACGATGGACAGTCTGGTGTGGCGTTTGTCGATCGTTGCGGCGCACTGCACGCACAATCTTGGCGGCGCGACCGCGTTGGCTCAACTCTGGCACGAGTTCGTGCAAGAGATCAGATTTCGTTGGGAAAGGAACATCCTGATACCGGGGTGAGTAATGTAATCTTACGCTGGAGAGACGAGAGACTGTCGTACTCGTTATCAGCGCGCACGGAAATGCACGTGCGAATATACACGAGTTATAAAATAAGGTAAAGTCAAGAGATCCTTCGTAAAGGCTCTCGCATCTCTCTCGTCACATCCGTTATTCGGAGCGATCGAGAGCGACGTCGTCATGATATGTTGTTTTTCGCTTGGTCATGATAGTGCTTCTTTGAAGACAGATACTTCGGCTATATAGTCTTTGGATAGCAATGAAGATCGTGTATGTCGAGAAAACACTGTCGAAAGGACAGTCGCTCTCGTTTTCCTCGACAATTCGAAAACATTAAGAGTATTCTTACATAAAACACTGCTTAAAACACTACATTTTGACATTGTATATCTAAAATTGTTCGTCGATTTAACACATAAACAATTTGCACATCGATCGCACAAGCATCATACAGTGTGCGAGTGCACATCTGTGAGCTGTTTTTCACTTATTATTCGATATAAAATTCCGCGAGCGTCTTTTCAAATCACTCACGATTTGTATGTTCCAGTTCTCAATCGGAGAACAAGTATTAAGATTATCTAATACTCCGCTCGGTTGCTGTTTCGGCTTGAAAGCGAGTCGCACGAGCGGAAACTGATTTTTCTTAACAGATTTGGACTTGACATTCTACTTGAACACGCTTGAGCAAGAGTAAATGGTCAGATGACACGGAGACTGTCGAACTTTAAAGCGGCACGAGGCCGCTTCTCGTGGTGGGATTGCGGGCCATGTAAATATCCATGTCGTGATCGGTCCAGTTGTTCTCGTCGTAATTGTTGAGCGTGTGCGTGGAGTCTGCCAAACTGTATCGGCTGCCGGGTCGCGGCGGGTTCGGTTCCAAATTGCGATTACGCGAACGCGGCCGTTGTCGCCGGGCCGATGAATGCGGCGGCAGATGGTTGCTGCCGGAGAAGTTGGAGCGCGACATCCGCTCCGAAGCGGCCGCTAATGATTGGCGCGATTGTCGCAATTCTGAAATATGACGAAAATGTTGAAGAATATAAAGACAAATTAAAAATTAGAAAGTGCGAGTAAGATAGTGCAACCGACCTGGTCTTGTGCTGACGAGATTGGAAGCCAACGCGGTGTTAGCGAAGTATCTCGTAGAATTATTGGAAAAACTGTGTTGGGATTGACCGTCGGCGATCGATCGAGCCTTGGTGCTGTAATGTCCGGTCTGAGAACGCACATCATCGATACAAGATGCCCTGGTAATCGATCCTGAAATCCATAATTCGCGTAATTTACAGCTTGCAACAGCAAGCACAAAACGTTCAACAAGAAGTAGCGATCTATCGCTCGTAGATATTTGTCTATCTGTTTTTTTATATGTTTCAGAAATGTCAAACTATAACAAAAGTTTATAGACAGATTCTATAAAGTAAGAACCAACAGATAAATGCACTTTTGCAACGTCTCGAATTTTATTTAAGAAGTTTCAAAAAATTATCTGAAATATTGTCTATAAGTCACTTTAAATTATTTCAAGTTTCAAGTTTTTTTTAATAGACAGAAGAGTATTTATAAACAATAGAAAGACAATACCTTGCCGATCGATGGGAAAGATCCTTGGTCGCGGTATACTCCTGTTGCTGTAAGCTGACACCTGGTCCCACTCCTTCTGAGTATTGTAAGCGCTCAAAGTAGCCATCGACGATAAAGGCCCACCGGGACTGGGCGTCGGGCCGACGTTCGAGCAACAGTTGACCGGTAAGCCGGTGATCGGGCCGCCCATCTTCGTCTGATCAATGCTGTGCAGAGTATGCAGCTTGCGGGCACGGCGTCGGTTCGCTACCACGAAGATGATCACCGCGACGACGATCGTAGCGCAAATTGCCGCGCTCGCGGCGATCGTGATCTTGTCCATGTTCGAGGTGGGCGAATTCTCTGTCCTGACTTCGCGACACTGGCTATACGGCACATTTGCCGGCGTGATGTTGGTCTCCTCCAGCGAGACTACGCAAACTACAAGACATTCCTGCGAACACCATTTATTGATAAAGAAAATTGATTGAAGAAACTTAGATTAGATAGAAACCAACACACTCGAATTAAAAATTTTTTAGCAAAGTTTAATTTAAATCGAAAGCTTGTGACGAAAAAACTGTGTTTTACCTGCAGAGGCACGTTTTTAATTTTGAATTCTCGTTCGCTGGCCTCCAGCGGCGGTGCTTGCTTGAAACTATTGTCTCCGAATAGCCGATAGATCACCCTGAAGCCAAGAATATTTGCCGCCTCGGTGTCCCAATATATGATAACCGCATTGTCTTGTCTGATAACGTCTTTCACCACAATATCTTTCTCGTTCGATTTCGATTTATGGTGCGGTGATCCCAGTACCAGTGGCGGTCTCGGCTGGTGCTGCTGCATGAATTCCTGCGGTTGTTTCGACGGCGACGGAGTGGTTCTCACCACCACGACGTTTCCGGTGCGCGCGACGGTGGGTCGAGTCGTAGGGACGAAGGTCGAGGGCGGCGCCGGCGGTATCGTTCTTCTTTGTTCGGTCGTCGACGGTACCGTCACCGTGGTTGTCAATAACGATGTGGTGGTGATTAATTCGGTCGTGGAGATTGTGGATCGAGCAGTCGGAAGATGGCTGCCGACATTTCCAGCAATCGTTTCGGTCGGCTCTCTAGTGTCCACACTCTCTACCGTTCCGATCCCGACGATCTCCGGCACGCGTTCGCAGCTCATATCTGCGAGCGATGTGAATTTTAGAAATTTTCGAATGTTAGTATTTTAGTATTGAATTGTGAGTACTTGAAGACACATTTTAAATTATTCTTACACGATCACTTAAGATACGTAAAATTAAGATACGTGTGAGTGTGTGAGAATTAAAAATAATTAAGGTTTTATAAATTAATGCGCGCGAATATTTTTTGAATTAAAAAATTTGGTTCCTGAAATCTTAATTAATCTTATTCTGTTTTACAAAAGGTTTTACCGTCGGGATCGATGTTGTAGAAACTCTTGTCCTGCAACCGCTGCGGGCTTCCGCAAAATTGCGGCTTGCGCTCGCGACTGGTGACCTGCAGATCCCGGGTTCTTATCCACTCGACGATCCAGCGTAATCGGCAGTCGCAGACGAGGAATCGTCCGCCCAGACTCAAGCCGCGTAGGGTACCGTTCAGTCGGGCGAGCGTCTCTTCCGGTACCGTGGACAACGGGTTACCGTCGATCGCGAGCAACGTGATCGTCGGGTTTCCTTGAAAGGCATTGATCGGTAGTTCGGTGATCAGATTGAATCCGATGTCCAACACCTGGATAGTTTCATAAAAAAAACATACCTTAATTGATTTACAAAAAAAAAAAAAAAAAATTACGTAAGTTGTCGATGTGACGTAAGGTAATTGTAGAAAAAAAACTCTGTTTCGTTTAAAATCCATGCAAAAAATGTGGAAAAAGAATAGATACTAAATTATTCGATTAACAGTTTATAATTTTCTTAAGCCATAAAAATGTGAGAATGTTAAGTTATAACTTACACGAAGATCGTGAATGCTATTGATAGCCGCTGTGGGAAAATCCGGAATAAGATTGTTCAGCAGGCTCAGGGAGCTCAGTGTGTTCCTGATGCCATAAAACGCATCCGGACCGATATTCTGAATCAAATTTCTCTCGAGATTCAGCCCCGTGAGAGACTCGAGACCTTCGAAAGCCTTAGTACCGGAAGTGCCGGGGAGCTCGCGAATGCTGTTTTGCGAGAGATCGAGAAAAGCTAAGGTTCTCAGACCTCTAAGCGCTTCCGGCACCTTCTTCTGCCGCGTACCTTTGAGATTGAGATTCTTCAGGGTTCTCTCGAGACCGCGAAAAGATCCCTGGGCAAGAGTAACCTCGTTGTCGGATAGTTTTAGGGTGATCAGCTTGGTGCCGGCGAAAGCGTTGTCGTTGACTTTTGTGATTTTGTTCATTGAGAGATCGAGCACGGTGAGATTCTTCAGAGATTTCAGAGTGGCGCTGGGAATTTCCGTAAGCTCGTTATCTTTAAGATTCAGACTCTTCAGATGGTTCTCCTGACCCCTGAAAGCTTCCGGTTCGATGCTCTTGATGCGACAGCCGGACAGCTGCATGTTGACAATTCTCAGGGCGACGAGCGAGTTGTTTTTTAAAGTGCCGATTGTGCTATTATTGATGTAGAAGAGATCAATCTGCGTCTTGGTGGCGAAACGTCGCATCGCCGACAGCAGCTGCTCGTACTCGACGATGTCGCATTGCACCGAGAGATCGCCGGCCAGATTGTAGTCGCAAATACACGAACTCTCGAGGTCGATCACGTGCTGCGCCCATGGACAGACGGACGTCGTCGCCGCGGCGACGAATGTGCCTGCCAGCAGCAGCAGCAGCTCCTTCAGAATTACATCTGGAGAAAAAGAAATCAGAGCGCAAATTTACGAATAAGAAAAGAGAAGTGGAAGACGATAACACTTAAAAAAACAATCATCTCTTTTATTCAGAGTTATGAAGATACTATCAGTTTTACGAATCAGACTTTTCGAATAGCACGGATGTCATTTCAGTGTTGTAACATTGTTGGACGTTAAGGGAACATATCTTCTCAGAGAAAGTGCCAATTCTTTTGGGCGTACGTGTGGGGTACACGTGTGATTTCGAAACGTGTCGCAACGCATCGGCCTATGTATGCTGCATTCTCTCGCACAATTATGTCGCTTTTCATTATAATGCCTTTCGCGTCTCTCTTCGCGGGGCCTTGGGACACAAACGCGAAATGCCATTTTCGCCGAGCATTTAACTTACCGAGCAATAATTCTACTCTCGTGTCGTTTCTCGCATCTGTCGAAGAAACGGAGCATGCGATTCCGCGTGTTTTTTACGCGTAACGTTCTAAAAATTTGTTTTTTTTTTTTTTTTTTTTTTTTCTACAATGATTTATTCATACACGATCTACAGATCGTAAAATGGTCGGATTTAATTACAAACGCGTGCGCCGCGTTTTCCTGGCAACTTTGTTATGCCGTATACGGTCAATCGTTACGATAATGACAGGACTGATCCATTTCTCCCCATATACGAACTATTCGCGAGATTATGCGGCGAACTTGCCAAATGCGAGTCGGAGACCAATTGTTCGTTGAGCCGCGATCGAAAAGACAATCAAGAAGAGAAATTCATCGTCGCAATATTCCACATTGGAGGAACATTTGAATGAGCATTTTGTTATCTTGAATGAGCTATAAATCTTTCCGAATTGAAATTTACATAAGAGAACAGAAGAGTTTTTTTATTTGAGATCTTCTCATACAACTGCATAATCGAAAGCGATAAGGGACACACAATTCTTCAGTTATATAGAATCAAAGTTAAAATAAATACACGCATTATACAACGCTCGAACATTATCGCTATTATGTTAGATTTTGATCTAAAACTCCGCGTAATCGGACTTTCACGAGAGAAACCGAGCAGTTTGGTCTCTCTTAATGATAAGTCGCTGTAATAGCTATATATATTCACGCAATAATAATTGCTTAAGATAATTTCTTACGACACACGGCAAGTGGATACATAAGTTTCGATCGAGAAAGCGAAAGAAGTTTAATGTGGTATAAGAAAGAAATTATTCAAATTACAAAATTAATATTTTTACTTGATCATTTACATTGTAAATCCATCCGTTCGGAATCTGTTCTCGGTTTCTATTTGTGATTCACAATCAAGTAACTTTTCGCTAGATAGGATTTTTGACTATAGTGATGAAAATTTTAATCTGTGAACAAATGACATCATTCGCAGCCAGAAATGCCGCAGGAATTTGTGACACCGTAAGGTGCGTGGCTATCGATAGCGAGATCGGACCGAGGACATGTATCGCGCGTATAACGTTCAGGCCGTTGACTCGTAACGGTTCGGTCTATGGGCTCGGGTTCGTTCAACGAGGCGTTCCTTCTCGAGCAGTGGTCACGCCGGCTTTTCTTACGCGCCGCGATTTTCCATGCTTATCGTAGGTATATCGCAATCGCGTATCTTGGCCCAACGATCTTCCCCGCTCCCCCTTCAATTCAATTGTCTGTTATATCTTTATTTTTTTTTATAGCAAAAGTTTTGACGCTGTTCTGTCCTATGTAAGCTATAATTCCGCATACACAAAAGTAAATTAGAAGAAATATAAGTTTCTTTTTATCTAGAATTAAAAGAAGTAGAATTTGTCGTGAATTTTTCGAAATTTGCAAATCGTGAATTTTTAATCTTTTTTTTTTTTGTTTTTTTTTTGTTTTTTCTACGAACGTGCGTTTTTAAATCCTCCGCGGGTCGATGCACCACGTACAGACATTTACATGCATTTGCACGCACAGTAATGACTGCTGGACTATTACGCGCGTTGCGCCGCATTTCCGTTTCAACACCTCGCGGAACATCGCGCGGTCGGACATTCGAGTTTTTCGCGCGTTAACACGCCCGTGTCTCGCGTGAATTCCCGCAAACTTATTTTATCGCACCACACACGACGTGATTGCAGCGATGCATCGGTAATCGCGGCTTCGCCCGCGACCAGGAACGCGGACAGGTAGAAGAGTAAAGTAGGTTGAGCGTTTAAAAAAAAAACGCGCGCGAGTTACATATTTTTATTTCGTTCCCGGTCTAGAAAAGAAATGTCACAATAAAAAAAAATGCAAGCGCGACATCGAATATTTCTTTCACACGTTTATTTGAGACAACAAGATTGATTCGAAGTGAGAACGTTATACGGTCACACCCTCGTTTCCAGAAAATAATTTCGCATCGAGAAATCGTGGTTGTGTCAAGGCCGATAACAAATTGCAACAGACAAGCGCAAGTATCGTTCATAAGAATATTTATGAAGGACGACGCAAGTGAAGAATATATGTGTATGGTTTGTTCTGTAATATTTCCCACATGTGAATAAGACGCGCTTACAAAAGCAGCTTTCCCTGAGAGATTCCGATCGTTGGCCTTAGGCGATCGTTTCCCTTACGCGACGCGCATCGGGAACATTTGGCTAAGTTCGCGGAACTGTTTAGCCCAGTTTTAATTTACACTTGGTCTCGCGCGCAATTAGCGCACGAGATTTTTCCTCGCCGAGATCCGCGGCATCGACTTCCGACTGCATAAACGCTCACGGCTGTTATTGCCAGGCTGCATAAAATCTGAGAAAACGGCTCACCTTTCACATTTTTCGCGCTCGCCGCGAGATCTCGATGAAACGCGCGAGACTTCCGGATTAAAAAGGGTTCATGACGAAGCCGCGAGGGAGTCACCTACATCGTCGAACACGGCAATAACGCGCATTCCCGGCGCTCGAGGCCGACGAAAGGAACATTTGCGGACCTTTCACTCACGATCTGATTGTTTCCGCGCAAATATGTAATTCGTGCTCTTTTCCGATAGACGCGGATATGGCGCCTTTTCTCTTTTCCTTCCTGCGCCGCGGAGAGAAAAGCCTGAGAATATATCAAGCGGGATCCAAGACAATGTGCGAAAATGCTGACGTCGATCAGCGGCGTCAGGTGAAACACATAGGTATCATTATTTTTATGAGCGTGAAGCGCGAGAGGTACATTTCATATTCAAAGTGATGTAATATTCGTGTAACAATATCATGCAAGGCTTCTTTCTACAATGGCGAGTTGTAAGTGTCAGGAAAAAAAACAAGATTTGAAAAAAATAAAAAAAATCAATTCGCAAAATTACACAACAATTGAGCAAGTCAAAAATAAAAACCTCGCATTCACGTTTGTATTTGATGCAAGGAATTGAAAAAGTGTTGCGCTGGTGAAGAGCTTTTTAGAGCGCAATATCAATTTGAGTCTTTCTGTGTACTGATTAGAAAAAAAAAACTGTGAGAATGCGTGGGGCGCTAGTAATGAATTAATTAAACTGACCGTCGTTACGGCGCGCCGGATCTCGGAACACTTGCTAATGAGAGCACGCTGCCAGTTAGCGCAGCGCGTCTTATTATCGTTAACTATAACGTACAAGGCTCGTTGGCCCGATCATTATTCGCTATCGCGAACGATTCGCCCGAGAAGTCCATTTGAATCATCGAGAAACGATTCCGGACAAACTTCCGGTCAGATCTGAATTTCATTCTAGTTACAGATTAGCTGTACTATATAAAGTATATGTGGAGAGAATATAACAAGTATATGTGAAGTATGTGTGAAGATTAAATAGTAGACGAGTATTTGTTAAAGCGTTGTACATTTATGAAAATTTAATTACAAGACACAATTACTTATGTTGGAACATGGATTTTTTTTTACTTTAATATCTTTTAATTGCATACACCGTGCGCGATTATACAATGCGCAACTATTCTTAATGTTTTCGAGTGAATCTCGACCAAGGGGGGTAATCTCGTTGAGAACATCACTTAGTTACGTGGTTAGACTGGTGAAATAATTAACTCGTAACAGAGCGCAATTAGACTGCTTCCATCACACAACGACGATCGGTGACGTTATTAGAGTATGACTGGACGATCATCTTCCACTTCCTGATGCCACCGACCTTGCGTGCGACGCATCAGTTATACACACAATATCAGATTATGATATTGTGCGGTTAAGAGCTGTTTTTCATTGGTTATAACACTTATCGATCGTCACGATATCGATTACAGAAGATGTATCTTATTAGCAAGCGTATTTATTAATCGCACATGTTTTCTCGAAAATTTAATTTGTGTGTTCTAAATTTTTTTGTCGATAAAAATTGGAAATTTCGAAATCTTTTGAATGAGTAGTAACAACATAAATAATGTGGTCATTAATTTCAGTCTGTAATCGCTTGAGGTTTTCGTGCGCAATCACGTTGCAAGTATTACACGTCGAAATTATTGTCTTCGGAAGATCGATCGTGATCGATACATCGCGTGTGAGCACATTGAAAAATTATTAGACTGTGATAAAGAGCGATATTGCCGGTATCTACGTATCTCATTACAAGCACTACTACCCGTGTAACTCGTTCGTGATCACGACAATTCTTTTGGCGGAATTAAGCGACATTGTTGATTTTAAGTATGAAAATTAAGAAGATTATTATCCTGTTTTTTTTTTTTTTTTTTTTTTTTTTT